>BPLS01010678.1:0-22697 GCA_019656275.1 Rhododendron kiyosumense | reverse complement strand
GAGATTTGGTGAGAAAATAAAATGGATTGGTAAAATATTGCAGCTCCAGCCCTCGCTCATCTCCTGAACTAAAAACTTGAGTGAAACCCTCAAAATCAAACTCAGCCCTTGTCTCAAAACTCATACCAAATTAAATCTTATTCGCTTTTTAAACCCAAATCAAGAAGACCTAATTCATATACCAAGTGTACAACGGCTAGTTTTTGGCTGGTGGTGGTGAGGGTTGCTGGTGGTTATGGTGGTGGACAGTGAATCTGACGATTGTTCGTACCTGTGGTGTGAGGTTGGTGGTGGTGGTCAATCATACTTAAGGCCCCCACAAGTTCGATCACAAATTCGCAACAACAAACTTAAACCCAGATCTGCTACAGCTTTCCTTGGTGGTGGTGGACAGGGTGGCTGGAGGGGTGGAGGTGTTTGGGCAGCAGCTAGGGACGAAGTCAGAAATTAAGCGTCGGGGAGGCCCATATAAGTATATCCAAGAAAGAAGAGAAGTTACTTTTACAAAAATGATCTTTTGATGAAAATTATTAAATTGTTAGAATTGAAGGTATTGTGTATTATGCAAATAAGTGAAGTTTTGCTATATCTTTAAAGAAGTACTCACGAAAGAAAGAGGCGACAATGAAAATTCTAGAAAATGTGGGGGACCATTATAAGTACTCCAATTTTAATGGGATAGTATATAATAGTTACTAGAAACTTCAGGGTGGCCATGGCAACACTTGGCCCCCATCTAGCTTTGTCCTTGGCAGTAGCAAAGCTGGCGGAAGTGGATGGTGGCTGTGGCAACTGAAGGGGCAAACTTAAATGTTTTTGAAATGTTTTTAGCCAAGATTTTAGTAATTAATGTGATTGCTGTGATGGTGACTAATACCAAATGGAGCTTTTCCTTTCTTCTTTTCTCATAAGGTTATAATGTCTTCTTGTAGTTTACATGGAGATACCTGTAGAGGACAAGTTCATTGCCACAGAAAGTTTAGTGGGAGCAAAATTAGATTTACTTGATGTTGGAACATGTTGAACGAATTTCTGAATGTTTATTCTTCTCCCATTGGAGGTCAATTTACCTATCAACTAAGGAAACAAAATCTTGAAATAAGGAAATACACATATAATCAAATATACAGATTCCTAAACTAGCTACCTAAATTAATTCCCTTCCTAATTTAAATATATACAGCCAACACTCCCCCTCAAGCTGGAGAGTATATATCATATACACCCAGCTTGCAACATATAGAATCAATGGTAGCTTTGGGAAGAGCTTTGGTGAAAATATCTGCGAGTTGAGACCCCGAAGGAACGAAAGGAGTAGTAATCTCCTTAGACTCCACTTTTGATCGAATGAAGTGACAGTCAACCTCGATGTGTTTAGTTCGCTCATGAAATACTGGGTTGTTGGCTATATGAATAGCAGCCTGATTATCACAATAGAGAGGAGTAGGATCATGTACTGGAATCCCGAATTCACGTATAAGAGTGCGTAGCCAAGTGAGTTCACATGTTGTTTGCGCCATAGCTCGATACTCAGCCTCAGCAGAAGAACGAGCAACAACTGACTGCTTTTTACTTTTCCAAGTAACGAGGTTACCACCAATAAAAGTACAAAAGCCGGTGGTGGATCGACGGTCTGCAGGAGAGCTTGCCCAATCAGCATCGGTATATCCCTTGATGCGAAGATGACCAAATGATCGATAAAGAAGTCCACGTCCTGGAGCATTTTTAAGATACTTCAGGATACGAATGGCTGCCTCCATATGAGGAACACGAGGACGAGTCATGAATTGACTAACCACACTGACTGCATAGGAAATATCAGGTCGAGTAATAGTAAGGTAGATAAGTCTACCTATAAGTCTCCGATAAGCTTCAGGATCATCAATCAACTCACCATCGTCAGGAAGTAACTTTAAATTAGTATCCATAGGAGTGGCGACAGGTTTGGAACCAAGATAACCTGTATCTCTCAAAAGATCAAGAGTGTACTTCCTTTGAGACAAACTGATGCCCATAGTTGTCGATATCGTACGATTCGCGATTCGAATCGTACGATTCGGTTCGATACAGGGTCAAATCGATTCGAACCGATAATGAGAATCGAAAATGGGGTAGAATCGTGAACTGAATCGCTCGAATCGATTCAAGAATCGCTGAATCGTACGATTCATACGATTCGTGTACGATTCGTGTCTGTCGGACCCAAAAGGAAAAAAATATATTTTTGGGGGGGTTTTCTGTGATTTCAGCCCTCAAAGTGGGTCGAAACCCACTTAAAAACACTCGACGCAGATTAAATCGAACTGGGTCCAACCTTATCCATCAACGAGGGTTTCGACAGATGCTAACCTGTAATTTTCATGGTTGATCTACTCTCCAATCTTCATTTTAACCTTGATCTGCTCTCCAATCTTCACCGTGGATCTTGCTTGAACTGCTCTTTGCTCTTGTTCTTGGAAGATTTTGATTCGATCAAAGCTTTTCATCGCCGTAGTGATTGTAGTCGAAGTGTCGAACAGGTCGGTCGGTCTCTCTCTCTCTTTTTGTCTCTGTTTTTTATGGGTAAATAGAGTATATGGCGTGGGTTTTGTAGTGGAAGAAGCAGGTCCACTTGGACCACTGCTTTTTGAATTTTGTCCACTTCCAAGACTTGTTTTTTCCTTTCTTTTGACTGATTCCACCCTTATACAGTGAGTATTCTGTACACTTTATAGAATATAGAGTATTATATGTGCTCCACTTGGACCACCAAATTTAATATGCTTTTGTCCACTTTCAAGAATCAAGACACGTTTTTTTTTTTTAAAACTTTCTTGTGATTGATTCCAGACTTCCAGTATACAATTTATAGAGTATTTTACACACTCATAAAGATATGTCACTGGTAAACCAGTCACCATTAATGCTTTGACAAAGTATTTTATTGTTTTTGTATTATTAAATTTGAGTTTTACTTTGTGACTTAGGAAATATGGGGAAAAGGAAAGGGAGCAAACCTCGTAATGTTCTAGACCCTACATGGGAACATTGTACTCGGGTCAGTGAGAAAAATCGAATGCATTTAATGTGCAATTATTGTGGTCAAACTTTTTGGGGTGGGGTTATTCGCATGAAAAATCACTTGGCGGGAACTCACAACGAGGCATGCGAATGTCCTCAAGTTTCCGAGGAAGTTAAAAATTATTTCCTTGAGTATCTAGAAGAGAAGAACCAAAAAAAAGCCACGAATTTGGAATGTTTTGAATCTTTTGATGACGAGGAAGATGTGGGAGTTAATTCCAAAAGTAAGGGGATGATGGATGCTTATGTTACCAAAGGCAAGAAGAAAGAGAAACAACTTACTTTGAATGAAATGGTAAAGAAGAGGGAACCCGTGATTAGAGATATTTGTCGGTTTTTCTACAAGAACGCCATAGCTTTCAATTGTGTTAAATGCCCTACATTTAAGAGATTGGTAGCTTCAATTGGTGAATATGGGAAAGGGTTAAAACCCCCTACTTATCATGAGGCTAGGGTGTCATACTTGAAAAAGGAGGTGGATCTTGTGCGAGCGGGATTAGAGGTGTATAAAAAAGAATGGAAGAAAACGGGTTGTACCCTAATGTCCGATGCGTGGAGCGATGGAAAATATAGAAGCATTACAAATTTTCTTGTCAATAGTCCACGGGGTACCGTTTTCCTCAAATCTATTGACACATCCGGCATTATCAAGAATGCGGATAATTTGTGTGACTTGCTTGATGACTTGGTGAAAGAAATTGGGGAAGAGCATGTAGTCCAAGTGGTGACCGATAGTGCATCGGCTTATGTAAGTGCCGGGCAATTGCTAATGGAGAAAAGGCCTAATTTGTTTTGGAACCCTTGTGCCGCTCATTGCCTTGATTTGATGCTTAGTGACATCGGTGAGTTTACAGTCTTCAAGGATACCTTAGCAAAAGCAAAGGAAGTCACTGTGTTCATCTATAGGCATCAATGGGTACTTGACATGTTTAGAAAATACACAAAAAAGAAGGAATTGGCACGACCGGCAATTACTAGATTTGCTACCTCTTATCTCACCTTGAAAAGATTTGAGGAATTAAAGATTCAAATTAGGGCTATGTTTGCATCGGTGGAGTGGGCTACAAGCTCTTATGGTAAAAGTGCGGTAGGGAAAAAAGTGGAAAGCATAATATTAGATGATCATAACTTTTGGAAAGCAATCAAATTTTGCATGAAGTGTGTTTTGCCTTTGGTTAAAGTATTAAGGCTTGTCGACGGTGATTCCAAGCCGGCCATGGGGTACATTTATGAGGCTATGGATAGGGCGAAAGAACAAATCGCTAAAAACTTGGGGGAACAAGTGAGAAGGTATGAGAAAATATGGAATGTCATTGATACGAGATGGAATTATCAACTTCATAGACCCCTTCATGCGGCGGCTTACTACCTCAATCCCAAGTAAGTTATTCATTTTTACTATTGTTTCATGTATCTTTGCTTTTTTATTGAAGGGTTCTTGCTTATTGGTTTGGTCGTTATTGTAGGTTTCAATATAGTGAAACATTTAAAGCCGATAGAGAGGTTAGAAAGGGCTTATACACCACTATTGAGAGGATGTACCCGGATATGGACACAAGGATTATCATTGACGAGCAACTAGAGAAGTTCAAAAATGCTGAGGGTATGTTTGGTATGGACATGGCCAAGTTGACAAGGGATAAGAAGCAACCCGGTAAATTTTAAAGTTTTAATACTTATTGAGTTACTTACAAGTTACACCTATATTTTCATTTCAAATGATTATGAATTGTACTCTAATAAGTTATTTTTAATGAAAATATATCATAGCATTATGGTGGGAGAGTTTTGGAGAAGAGTGCAAGGAGCTCCAAAGGCTAGCAATAAGAGTGCTAAGCGGCACTTGTAGTGCAACTGGATGCGAAAGAAATTGGAGCATATTTGATATTGTACACTCAAAAAGGAGGAACCGTTTGGAAACTCAAAGGATGAATGCATTAGTATTTGTAAAATACAACATTCAACTTGAGTTGAGGCAAGAGAAGAGGCAAGAGAGGGGTGATACATATGATCCAATTTGTTTATCTGATATGGAGTCCGATGATGAATGGATCACTGAAAAAGAAGATCCAGTACTACCCATAGATCATTCATGGATGGACATTGAAGAGTGCTTTAAAGATGATGGAATGGTTGGGAAAAAGAGAAAGAGAGGTATAATTAAGATCTCTATTATATTATTATGAACTTCTAGTTTATAAGAGTACAATTTTACTTAAAGAACTACGTCGAATGTAGGGCCGCGGAACTTGAATGCTTATGGCCGAAAAAGAGGACAAAAGAAAGCAAGTGAGTTGGATGATGATGGAATTGAAGTGCTTGATGACAATGAAGTCATTGAACTCGAGGGAGAGGAAGAGGAAGAAGAGGAAGAGGAGTTTGATGAAGCGACTATGGCGGATGATGATGATGATGATGATGATGTGGAGGAACTTGACCTTGAAGATGATTGAGGAATGATCAATCAAAACTATCTTAGAGCTTATTAACTAGTTTAATTGTGATTGAAACTTTGAATGTTCTTTTTGATGCAACTTGCAAGTTGCAAGTACTGTCGTAGTATCGTTATTTGCTAGGGCTTACATTATGCTATTAAGTATTTGAAATCTTGAAACTTGTTGATTATAATTGCATGTATGGCATAACTATATTGGTTTTTGAACTTTTTATTGCCATTTATGTAGAAATATAGACCACGGAGGGATTCGGACCCACATCTCTTGCGATAAAAGCAAGTGTCTTGCCTATTTAGACCACGTGATCATCTATTTATCTTTTGAAACACTATCTTTATTGATTAAAACATGAAATATACATTTTGTATGCATTTTAAAAATCATGACCGAATCGAAACGATTCACGATTCGATTCGATTCACGATTCGCTATTGAGCCTTTTCGATTCTCGATTCGATTCACGATTTGACAACTATGCTGATGCCTACTTTGGATCGAGCAACTTCAATCCAAGAAAGTACCGAAGCTTGCCTAGATCTTTAGTAAGAAAACTAGAGCAGAGGTGACGAATCAAGCTTTGAATTCCAATACTATCACTGCCAGTGATGACAATATCATCCACATAAACAACCAGAATCACAATCCCACGATCGGTCCTTTTAAAGAACACAGAGTGATCAGCCTTACTTCGAATCATGCCATGAGCAACAACAGAATTGCTGAACTTATCAAACCAAGCACGGGGAGACTGTTTGAGGCCATATATAGTTTTACGAAGTTGACAAACACTCTCCCCCTTGGACTCAAACCCGGGCGGTTGAGCCATATAAACAGTCTCAGACAAATCCCCATGCAAAAACGCATTCTTGACATCCAGTTGATGAAGCGGCCAATCACGATTAGCAGCGAGAGAGATAATAACACGAATAGAGTTGAGTTTGGCCACTGGAGAGAATGTCTCGGTATAATCAATGCCATAGGTCTGTGTAAAACCTTTGGCAACGAGGCGAGCTTTAAGACGATCAACGGTGCCATCAGGATTATGTTTGATAGTAAAAACCCATCGGCAACCAACAATATGAGCCCCAGAAGGCTGGGAAACCAAATCCCAAGTATGATTCAAATCCAAAGCACGCATCTCTTCTTGCATTGCCGAATGCCAACCAGGATGAGAAAGAGCTTCCTGATACGACTTGGGAATACTAACAGAAGAGAGTGATACAGAAAAAGCTTGAAACGATGTGGATAAACGATTATACGAAACAAAGTGAGAAATAGGATGAGATGTACAAGTACGCGTACCCTTTCGCACTGCAATGGGTAGGTCAAGAGAAGAAACTGAAGGTGGATCTGTAGACGGCGGCGGAGGAGGCGGTAGGGGAGAATGAGGAGAATCCACTGGAGCAGTAGCCGGAGGGCGGCGAACATAGACCTGGGTAACCGGGGGTCTAGCAATATCAGGAAGTACCGGTGGAAGAACCGGAGTATTAATTAGGGGATCCTGTAAGTGAGTGCTCTCTTGAGAATAATAGGGAACCGTCTCAAAAAAGGTGACATCGGCACTAACAAAATGCTTACGTAGTGTAGGACTATAACACATGTATCCCTTTTGTGTTCGTGAGTAACCAAGAAAGATACATTTATGAGAGCGAGGATCAAGTTTGGAACGATCAGGGTGTAAGTTATGAACAAATGCAACACAGCCAAAAATTTTTGGAGGAAGAGAAAAGGAATTCTTATCAGGAAACATGACTTGAAAAGGGGATTTACCCTGTAAAACACGAGTCGGCATTCTATTTAAAAGGTATCCAGCAGTAAGAACTGCATCTCCCCAAAAATATTTTGGTACATGCATGTGGATCATGAGAGCACGTGCAATGGCCAAGACAGGACCATTTTTCCGTTCAGCAATACCATTTTGTTGTGGGGTACCGACACAAGTTGTTTGATGAATAATGCCTTTAGAGTTTAGAAATTGCTGAAAAGGTTTAGCCAAATACTCTTGAGCATTATCGGTACGAAAAACCTTTAAGTTGGCATCAAACTGATTTAGGACTTCAGCATAAAAAGATTGAAACACAGTAAAGATTTGAGATCGAGCTGTAAGTACATAAATCCAAGTTAAACGAGAAAAATCATCAATAAAGGTAACAAAATACCGAGAGCCACATAAACCAGTGATCCGAGAGGGTCCCCAAATATCAGAGTGAACAAGAGCAAACGGGTGCAAACTAGGTGAATCAGTGCGTGGAGAAAAAGTAACTCTCCGATGTTTACTAAGTTCACAAGTTTCACAATTAAAAGTAGAAAAATTAGGTAAAGATGGAATTAAAGATCTAAGGTTAACAGATGACGGGTGCCCTAGACGACAATGCCACTGATATGGTGTTGTGGTAGAATGAAGAGCAGATGGATCCGCGGAACCAGACGACTGGAAGTAGTAAAGGCCATTCTTCTCATATCCCCCACCAATCATCCTCTGCGTCTTGAGATCCTGAAATTCACAATGAGAGGAATAGAAGGTTACTGAACATTGGAAATTGTGGGTGAGTTTGTGAATGGATAGCAAGTTAAAAGGAAAGCCGGGTAAATATAAAACAGAGGTAAAAGTGAGACCAGAAGTACGGTATGTGCCAATGCCATGCACTTGAGTTTTTGTTCCATTAGCAACAGTAACATAGGAAGGAGCAGAAGGAGAAATTACATCGGATAAAAGGGACAAATTACCAGTCATATGGTCAGTGGCTCCAGAATCGAGAACCCAAGGTGCATGGGAGGAGGAATGAAGACATGTGTTACCTGAATAGACAACATTGGCAGTGGAGGAAGACGATGCATGTGCTCGTTGGATCATAGAATCATACTCAGATTTAGAAATAGTGATCTGATCTGACGGAACAGACTCAGATGGCTCCCCCTCAATCATAGCTTGATTAGCCCATGTAGGTTTGCCATGAAGTTTCCAACAGAAGTCAACAGTATGATTAGTGCGATTACAGTGAGTGCACTTTTTAGTACCGCGACCACCGCGACGGCCACCACGATCAGAAGGACCAGTATGACCGCGGTTATAACTCCCAGAGTTCCCAGAGGATGGGATATTGCGAGCACTAGGAGCAGCAAGGGCAGAGCGAGGAGTACTTTCTGGAGCAGAATGATGAGTGGCTGCTCTACGAACACGAGCAAAGGCTTCACCAATAGAAGGAATATCCTGGCCAGATAATATATTGGAGCTAACGGAAGCAAGATTTGATTTGAGACCAGAGAGAAACTTAGCAACTTGAAACTCATTCCTGTATTTTTGCTGAGTCGCCAAATCTGTGGTTAAGGGTTGATAGATGTTTAACTCATCCCACATACCTTTCAATTTTGAAAAATATTCCTCCACTGGGCCTTCTCCTTGTTGAAGGGAGAAAATGTTCTGATAAATCTGATAGATACGAGAGAGATTCTGATCGGAGGAATATAATATGCGAAGAGTATCCCAAATGGCTTTGGAGGTCTCTAAGCAAGCCACATTATTAAAAATATCTGGTTCCAGGCTGTTCCATAATAAAGTCATAATATGGGCATCGTGTGTGCCCCAAGTGGGATTAGAAGATGGTGGATCTGTAATAAAAGAGGTCTCCTCACTCGCGCGGAGAGAAACAGATACAGCCCGAGACCATGGGAGATAGTTGGATCCATTTAGCTTAATAGTAGTGAGAGTCCGATTATAAAAATTATGTCGAATAGAATCTGATGATCCTCCTGATTTTTCCTTATTTTCCTTGTTTGTATCACCCATGATGCAAAAAGGAAGATAACCAAAGATAAATAGGACTAGAGATACCTCAAGGGTGTAGAATCAGAGAGATGGGGTTTCGAACAGCTTCAAATATTCTGACCCAGTCGGTTTCAGATGCAAATAGGGAGCAATAGCTGCAAACGAATCACAGATCTGCGTAAAAACCGGTCGCTGGAGTTGCAGCGAGAATTATAGCGACTGCGAGAGATAGCGAGTGAGGGATAGTCGAGAGTCGAGAGACGAGAGATACCCCAACAGTGGCTAGGGTTTTGTTTAGGATTGGAACAGAAGCAGATTCAGAGAAACGAAAGAAAGGTACGAGGGTTTTCTGCTTTCTGATATGAGAGAGACGGGAAAAAGAAAAAGAAAAATATTAGGGTTTCTTAACCCGCTTTGATACCATGTTGAACGAATTTCTGAATGTTTATTCTTCTCCCATTGGAGGTCAATTTATAATACAAGCTACCTATCAACTAAGGAAACAAAATCTTGAAATAAGGAAATACACATATAATCAAATATACAGATTCCTAAACTAGCTACCTAAATTATTTCCCTTCCTAATTTAAATATATACAGCCAACAGAACAAATCAAGAACCAAATGAGGGTATGTCATTTGAATCAAATGAAGCTGCCAAAGCATTCTATGATGAATATGCTAGGCGGATAGGATTCTTAACTCGAATGGTATCATCTCGTAAGTCAGAGCAGGTTAGGATCGTAGAGTACAAACACAAGAAGGAATTATAGAGAACAAGAGACTGGAATATTATTGCAAACACTGGCTGGCTTTCTAACTTGAGACTTACAGAGGAAGGATGCCCTCCTTTTATAGGCGGGAAGGAGGAACACCAATAATGCTGTATTACTGTATACAGCTTTCCTACCAATTATATATTTTACTGTACATCATATGACTTCTGCAAACTTACTGCCAGACAACTATTACACCCATTATTATGGCATACTACTATTACACCAACACTAATAAATACATACAGACATTTCACCCCTCCTAAAGGAATGACGTGCTTACATGATACATCACGCCTATTAAAAGTACACATATTAAAAGTACACACCAATTATACATACTACAACAGTAAACACTATGGATCAGCATCAGTTATATCCCGTCAACTGGCCTGTAACAAGCAAGGATATAATCGTACAGTCAAAAGACTGGGCCATGCCAAATTCGAAAGCGTGAGAGCCACAGGGAAGGTTGTATGGCAATGGTTCTTGTGAAAAGAGAGAAGCTTGAGGAATGGGTTGTGACAAAATTTGTTAGGGAACACAATCATCCACTGGAAGTTTCTTCGGAAAAATGGCGTCCAAATCCAGTAAGTTTTCCTTAAAGCTGCAACTTTTAAAGTTCTAATATACATATTCTCCCTCTATTTCCTTTTACCTTGTTGGATGTATGTTTTAGTAAGTCTTCTTATCCAGATATTGTGGAGAGACTATGCTAGTATCTCAGCAAGAGTATTTACCAAATTGAAGCTAAGAAGTGCTGTAACTATTGGATCACAGTATTATGGTCAACCTTGGAAGCTTAGAATAATGGCACAGTACCTTTGGGTTTAGGGATGGCATTCGGGGCTGATATTGGCAAATCCGTATCCGATACCCGAAACCAAATGGCTACCCAAATCCGTCCCAAAACCTGAACGGGTAGAGGAGTGGTGAACCATAACCGAACCAAATGGGTTTCGGTTATTCCCCGAACTGAATGGATAACCGAAACAATCAAATGAAATAAGCTATGAATCAAATGAAACAAGTTGAACCAAACAAAGAACAAAAGGAAAAAAGAAATTCATGGCTATTATTCTTCACAGGAGTACCAAACCGGAAAAAGAAAACCCAGATCTTAAGTTCATACGTAGCTTTTATTCTTCACTTTTTTGCATCAATAAACAATCTGTGACCTAACCCATGATCTAGTAATCTGAACCTTGACCAAGTTCCTTCTTCCACCAGGCATCACAATTGATTTTAAACTTTCCTTGAGCAGGAGCTTTCCACTTGGGCTGTGGAATCGGAGAAGCAACTTGATTAGTCAATTCCACGATTGAACGAGGAAACCCACAATGAGGTCAGATAGAGATAGATGCATGTACGCCTATATAGAGAGAGAAACAAACCTGGTTGCTAGATAGAAAGGATCGGTACAGCGACCGTGAGAGAGAGATGATCGGAGAGGTGATTTTGTGTGTGTGTGTGTGAGAGAGAGAGTTCTGAAAACCTACACGCCACTTATACTTATATATATACAAAGGGTATTTTTTGTAATTTTAATATTCGGTTCGGTTCAGGTATCGGTTATCCAAGGCCTCAACCATACCCATACCCACGGAGAATTTTTCGGTTATGGTTCGGGGAAAAACTTCGGTTATGGTTCGGTTACCCAAATTGGGTTATGATACATTCATAAACAAGCTTCTGTCTTGAAAATTTTGAGGATTACGTTTCGCTGATACATTACGGTGAATGAGTTAGATTTATTCTTGGAATGCCTTAATCAAGGGCTTTTCATTGTAAAGGCACAAGTGATATCCAATTTAATCCACAAGAAGCTATTGACTTCCGTTTCACCTGATTGTAACCTTCTCTCCACGGGCTATGGCCCTCATATAATAGTGGTGGTCAATCCTGCTGAAATGTAACCAAGTTTATCTCGTTTCTAGGAACAATTTAATGTAGCTGTCATCGCCGGAAAAAGAGGTTGGAACCTTGGTTGGGTTGCTTGGTCTGTCTTAAAGGACGACATCCTGCTCCTCCATTTGGCATACTCCCGAAAAACGTTTGTCCCTCATTCTCTGAAATTTGCTTATTTTGTAATATACCTCACTCTTCTGCTCAACTTTAACCCTCTCTCTTGGTGGCAACTCAGTTTTTTTTCTCTATTTCGTAGCCTTTGATTTCGTTGTGCAAAAATCTAGTGTGGTTCGTACAAATTGTGTCTTCAATGTAGCAGAAGTCCTTTCTTTGTTTACGGTTTGAGAAGTCTAAATTAGTTTCTCTTCGCTATGGAAGAAGCCAACAAGGTGATGATTGTGTAAGTGAGAATTTTCTAAAATATTTGTAAAGTTTAACCATTTTGATCCCACTGTTGTCGAAAGTTCCAAAGCTACCACTATTTTCAATCTTATTCCTATAAATTCCCTTATATTGGACTATCATTCAAGAAATTGGGAATCAAATATCAACAAACAATGATGGGAAGAAGTTGGAGAAGTTGTCATGTCCTAGGATTTCTTACACATCTTAGAACAAGATACTAAAAAGAAAAACAGACCAAAACCACCTATGACATTTGGATTTTGACAACATTTGAACAACCCTTGGGCTACATGTTTGCCCCAGTTTTTTTGAGGTCAGAGCCTATTCCTTTCGATTCTTAATATTTGTGCAATCATGGTAAATGCATATAGAAAGTGTGTTTTCCTTTGGCTAAGTTTTCCATATCTTGACCTGTTGAATCACCTGATATCAAGATTGCTAAAACACAGGTTGATCAGGAAAAGACTAATGGAATCCCCTTATTCTATGAAACCTTATGGAGGTCTGAAGTTTAGAAAACTCTAATTCTTTTGATCTGATTTGGTTGGTTTATGAAGGACATATCTTATTATACTTGTCTGAGGCTTGTATAATGTCGCTTTCAAGTCATTATTCATGCACTTCTTGTTCTTTCTTACTTGTTTATTGCCCCTTCTTTTTATCTCCTTTTTTTTTTTTTTTCAAACTCTGTTTTTTCCGCTAACTAGTCATTATTTTAGCTGTGTGGAATGGTGTGATTTAATTTATCGGCTGCCTAGAGCAATGCTATGCGCACTCGTTGAAGCTGTGCACATAATTAAGGCTGTGCACAAGAGACTTCCCTTTCTGTCTTATGGTCATGCGGGTTTTATGTTAAAATTATTGATTTTTGTGAATTTCGATGGCAGCCTTTTGACAAGGACCAGAATATTAGAGAGCTATCTTCTCAGCTTCATCATGCAAATCAGCAGTTGGAAGCATGCCAAGAACAGCTAAGAACAATTACGGCATGTATGGAGGAACATACACAATGTCTATCCACAACGGTTGATAGCGTTGTGAGCAATGTCACACAAGTGGAATCCCAACAGCATGAAATTTCAGGACACTGCTAGGAACAAGTTGCAAAGTGATTAAATGTAAAGTGCAGCCTGTGCAGGAGTGCAAAGTGTACTTTAATAATAGGTGAAAGTACATAAACACCCCCTCAACTATCACTCATTCTCGTAAACACCTCCTCACATTCAAAAGCGCCCATGGAGACCCCCTCAACTACTGAAAACGAAAAAATGACAAACACCGTTAACGGAATGGATGAATTGACGAATATACCCTTATCATATTATACGGTGGAAATACGATTCCTCTCCCATTCCCCTCTTCACTCGATCAGAAAAC
This sequence comes from Rhododendron kiyosumense, assembly GCA_019656275.1. Classification (NCBI taxonomy): domain Eukaryota; kingdom Viridiplantae; phylum Streptophyta; class Magnoliopsida; order Ericales; family Ericaceae; genus Rhododendron; species Rhododendron kiyosumense. The sequence goes on along the minus strand of BPLS01010678.1, from coordinate 8,949 downwards.
ACTCCATCCATGACGATTCTCTCTCTCTTCCTCTCCCACTCGTCACTTTAATCTTATCTGCGTAGTGAATCGACAGAAACCCTTGAAGAAGACACATACTTTGATCGTGGCAACGAAAGAACCGTAGATCGTGGGGAACCTGAAACCCTTGTTTGAAGGTACGTTTTGTACTAAAAAAACCCTAGATGTCTGTGAGACAAGGCACGAATGTTGATGTATTTTGATATAGTATATGATGTAGTAGTATGTTATGAATTCTGTATTGGATTTTGGATTTTTACGGTTGTTGGAAGTAGTATTATATGTATACCGTAATTAAAAATTTGGGGTTTTGACTTTGTTACGAAAAAAAAAATTGGGGGTTTTGTTGTTTTGCATTTGGTATGGCATTTTGATGGTTTTGTATGCTACTGGTCCCCTGATTATTCAAAAGTCATCTCATATTGGTCCCCCTGTCTGTCCCCCCCCCTGTTTGTCTTTGTCCGAACAAAGGCAATTATTGACCCTTGTTTTATGTTTTTTTTGTTTACCTTTTCAGTTTAAAATGGGCTTTCCAATAGTAACACTTCTGTTTTACCGTGGAGGTTATATATCTGAGGGACCCCAAAAGAAGTATGTTGGTGGGAATGTGACCCCACTTGACATTGACCCTGACCTGATGTCATTCATGGATTTAAGGGCTGTTGTCAAGGATAGATTCAGATATCTGTGAGATGTACCAAAAGAGTCCACATCAAAGTATGGATGATGGGTTGGTGGGTCTAAACTCTGACCAAAGTATGTTAGACATGTTTGAAATGCACGAGGACTCTAAAGTGATTGATATTTATATCCATAACCCAATGTTGGTGAGGAAAAAAAGTAGTGGTGAAGAGTTATCTGCTTTGACTAAGGCTGGCCCTACTTTGCAATGTGATGACTTAGTTGACCTTGATGACTTAGTTGACTTTGATGACATAGTTGACTTTGATAACATACCAGCTGATGAAGGAGTAATGCCAGCTGGTCCACTGGAGGATGATGAATATGATGATTCTGATAGAGATTGGGAAAGTGGTGATGAAAGTGGTGATGAGAGTGGTGAGGGGAGTGGTGAGGGGAGTGATGATGACAATTTTAGTGGCTTTCATGAGTCATCTGAAGATGATGAGGAGGTTGAACAAATGGTTGTCATTAAGATTAGAAATGAGGAAGAAGAAGAACTTAGTGATCAGAGTGATGACCAAAGGTGTTTAAATCCAGAGGATGAGAGTGATGAGGGTGGCCACATAAGCAAGCACAAGTTACTTGAGTTTAACAAGGACAAGGATATGAAGAACCCCAAGCTTTTGGAAGACATGATTTTCCCTAATGTTCAAGCCTTCAGAGCTCTTCTCAAAGAGTTTCACATTAGGGAAGGGTGTGAATACACCTACTTAAAGAATGAAGCTACTAGGGTGACTGTTATTTGCAAAGAGAAGTGTGGTTTTAGGTTACATGCATCACCAATGCATGGTGAGAAATCATTCCAAATTAAGAAAATCAATGCTGACCATTGTTGTACTAGGAAATACATCAACAAGTATGCAAAAGCCAACTGGATAGCTGACAAGTACGTTGACAACTTGACTGATGAACCAAATAAAAAGGTCAAGACACTGAAAAATGATGTTAGGAGGGAGTGGATGTTGGATGTGTCTCGTAAGAAGGTTTACAGGGCAAAGAAAGTTGCTTTAGAAAAAATCCGAGGGAAGCATGAAGAACAATACTTGAGAATAAGGGATTATTGTCAGATTTTGATCAACAAAAACCCAGGGTCAACTGCACTTTTTAAGGTGGAAAGGATGGGCTCTACTGTGTTTTTCCAAAGGATGTTCATATGCTTTGATGCTTAGGCTAAGGGATTCCTTGCTAGATGTAGGCCTTTCATTGGTTTAGATGCATTCTTCCTTAAAGGCCCTTTTGGTGGACAACTAATGCATGCAGTGGGGAGGGATGCCAACAACCAAATGTACCCACTGTGTATGGCCATTGTTGAAGCAGAACTAAAGGATAGTTAGGGTTGGTTTCTAGAGAATTTGATACGTATCATAGGAAGACCTGAGGAAAGGGGATGGTGTTTCATGTCTGGCAGGCAAAAGGTAACCTTATTCATTGTTCTTTGATATTAATTGTATAAACTGATGTTAATTTGTTCTTATTTTATGTGCTAATTGCAAAGATTGATTGCAGGGTTTGATTGAAGCATTCAAAAGATTGATGCCTAATGTGGAGCATAGATTTTGTCTAAGGCATATGTATGCCAATTTCAACAAGATCTACAAGGAAAAAGAGTATAAAGACTTGTTTTGGGGAGCAGCATCTGCTTACACAATTCCAGAGTTTAATGAGAAAATGGCAGAGATATATGGTGTTGATAAAAAGGCACATGAGTGGCTGCTTTAAGAGGAAAAAGAGGTTTGGGCTAGAGCCTATTACCACTCTAGGTCCAAGGTTAACAGAATGGATAACAATATGAGTGAGGGGTTCAATACTTGGATAAAAGAAGCAAGGGAGATGCCCATACTCACACTAGTAGAGTCAGTTAGGAGACAACTGATGGTAAGGTATGTGGAAAGACTTGAATACAGTAAAAAGTTAAAGGGTAGGTTGTGCCCAAATATTAGTAAGAGTGTTGAGAGGAAAAAGGTGAATGCAAGAACACTAAATGTGATTTACGCAGGAGGGGCATTATTTGAGGTAACAAATGTAGACAAAACCTTTAAAGTTGATATTGGGGAGTACAGCTGCACTTGTAGAAGGTGGGATTTGTTTGGTATTCCTTGCATTCATGGATGTGCAGCCATCATTGCTCACAAGGCACAGCCTGAAGAGTATGTGAATGAGGCTTACACAACTAATACATTTGTTAGAACATACAGCCATAGGATCAAACCAATACTAGATAAAAGTTTGTGGCCACAAACTGATTCTGATCCAATAATGCCTTCACCATCAAGAGTGCCAATTGGGAGGCCAAAGAAGGCTAGAAGAAAAGGAGAGGATGAGCCTAATAATCCTTTCAAGACTAGGAAGCATAGTAATACTACCATGTGTAGACAATGTGGGCAATTTGGGCACAATGTAAGGACTTGTAAAATACCACCAGACAGTTGGGTTAAACATAAGGGCAAGTACTATGGAAAACAGAAGGCTAGGTTTGGAGGTGGTGTGCCACCAGCTGGTAAGCCAAGAGAAAGTGGAAGTGGGTCCCTTGGTAGAGGAAGGGGGACTGTTGGCAGAGGAAGAGGAAGGGGAAAAAGAGCTGGCAGAGGAAGGGGAAAAGGAACTGGCAGAGGAAGGGGAAAAGGAGTTAGCACTGGGACTGTGGCAGTTGACAAGGGTGGCAAAGGAACTGTGGCAAGTGGTTCTGTGGAAACAAGTGGTTATGTTGCAATTGGTGGAACTGTGAAAAGTGGTAAAAGGAAGGCAGTTGAAGGCCCACAACAGGTGGTTCTATTGCTTTACTTAATTGTGTACAATAGTCAGCTTCAATTTACTATACTAATGCCTATGACTTATGTGGCACTTGTGTATGTATTTTGTTAGGGTTCCAAAAGATTGAAGAACATTGGTGAAGGTTGGTTTTCTAGTCAACAATCAACTATTTCACCATCAAAGTTTGCATCATGACCTCGCCTCACAAGGAATGGAAAAGTTGTGACTACTATTTCCTCTCAAGCCTCAAAATGACTTGTAAGTGACTGAAGTAGATAGGCTGTTTTTTGTAATGCCTTTTGAATGGCCAATGTCTTTTTGTACTGCCTTTTGAATGGCTACAGGCTTTTTGTAATGCCTCAAAATCAAGTACTTTATTTTGGCAATGCCTTTGTTGTAAGGCATAATACTTTATTCTGGTACTGCCTTGGTGGAAAGCTTTTTGTATTGCCTTTTTGCAAACATTATGACTTGTGCTTTTGTAATGCCTTTGTGTAAGGCTTTGTTTGGTATGGCTAGTGACTGTTTGCAAGTCATTGATGGTAATGGAGTATTTATTCTGGTAATGCTTTTGTGTGGATGGCTTATTTTGTGCTGCCTTTGTGCAATAGTATAGGAACACATGCTCATTCAAACCACATATTTCATTACATTGCATTGCATTAGTGTACAAAAGTACAATACATTACCAAAAGTTCATGGCAGGTACAACATCCTCTCAGAGGTGGGTTTCCGACTAGCCAACCAAACTACCAAGAGTAATCCTATGACCACCATACACAGTACATTGCATTTCCACATCATTTCATTTTTCTTCTTCAATTCATGGTTCATTCTCCACAGCTTGTCTATCTTCTTCATCATCTTTTCCTTGTCCATTTCTGCAGCTTCATTCAACCTCTTCAAATCCTCCTCCCTCTCCTGCAGGTCTTTCACCTTATTCTGCAATTTTCTACCATACTCTAGTCCTCTAGGACAAGTAGGAGGATCAACCCATATGAAAAAATTGCATGCATTCTTCTCCTACAAATCCATTATAAAACTACAAATTAGGGCAAAGATTTCTGAACAAAATGAAATTAGGGTAACGAATGCATAATTATTTATTATTATTATATGCATTAACCCACCTCGTAGTTCACATAGCCCAAGAATCTCCTTCCGGGATTGGCATATGTTTTTGACGTCCTCAATGGGGCTTTTTCTCCGCAACCACAGTAAGCATCACCCCAATTTTGGGTTTGGCTATAGCTGTTGCTATTGTTGCTACGACAATGGCGGTTGTTGTTGCAGCTGTTGACAGATGCCATGGCGCGAGAGAGAGAGAGAGAGAGAGAGAGAGAGAGAGAGAGAGAGAGAGAGTCACCTGGACTAGAGAGATAGGAGGGAGAGAGAGAGAGAGTCACCTGGACCAGAGATAGAGAGAGAGAAAGGAGAAAGAGAATCCCTGAATTTCTCTGGGGAACAAGATGGATATAGTAATGAATAAGGGCGTTTATGTCCAAAAAAAGCCCATGTGACTGACATGTGGTCATCGACCTAACGGTTCTGAGACGGAAGGGTGTCAAATGGGTAACGGGATTACTTGAGGGGGTCTCCATGGGCGTTTTTGAATGCGAGGGGGTGTTGACGAGAATGAGTGATAGTTGAGGGGGTGTTTATGTACTTTCACCTTAATAATAAAGTAAGTCAGTAATAGTTGCGCAACGTACCCACATAGAAACCGGAATGATAATTATTAATGACGCCGATAGTACGTGCAAATTAGTACTGTTACTGTCCACTTGTGAGTGATTCACTTGTGTGCAATTAGAGATGTGCTTTGTTTGCAAAGAAGTTAGAGTAATGATTTTATCCCAAACCTGATGCAGGAGTGCAAATTCCATAGTCAAGCTTCAATTATGCTACAGATGAACACACTTCGCACGCACGCATTCACAGGCTTACAGAGGTGGAGGGCTCTATACACACTGCACTGCACGGTCTGTGTAAGTGTGAGTCTCTAGACCTTTTGTTAAGCTTTTGGGATCTTGACCTTCCGCCCCATCTTCATATTCTTTTAATCTATTAGTTTCAGGTTGTCAATGGTAGCAAATGTAAGACCCAATAATTTGCTTTTAGTTTTTGCTTTTAGTTTCAGGTTGTCAATGGTAGCAGAGGTAAGATCCAATAATTTGAATTGCGAAAATTTCTGTCCCTTGTAGAGGTCACTTGATGTTTCAACATTTTCTAGTAGCAAAATCATGGAGGGCTCTGAAAGATGTTGGGGACCGCATGACTTTGCTTTAGAACCATCGAGTATTTTCTCCTGTATATGTAGTTCTATCAAATGATATGTAATGAAGGGTAGATTATCTTTTTTTTTTATACCAAATATAACATGTTCTTGCCATAATCTACTCAATGATACAGACAATGCATAACAGACAAAAATACGGACATTAGAATGTGTTGTCTTGGTACAACAAAACAATGAGTACAACAAGTCTTGGTACAATAATAAACAACAAAAACAACTACGACGACGACGACGAAAACAATAGCAGGTGAAATCATAGGGACCATTTAAGTGTGGGGCAGAGATGCCCTTATTCATATTACACAACAAAGAAAATGAGAAACATCGGCGACCGAAATGCATTCATCATAATGTGAGTAGTACTTTCAAATACTTGGAATTCTTATCGTTCTGAACATGAATTTCCTTCACTTCGCGAGTCGGCAGTAACACCTGAGAATACAAAAATCCAAACTCAAGGTATCAATACTCACCAAGCACTAAAATTTAAAACTACTACTAGGACATTATACGAGATTCAAAACTTGAAGTACCGGGGTGAAACAAATCGACGACGAAACAAACATGAAAAATCAGCTTGATGATAACAAATTATTAGATAGCTTAAACATGAAAAGTCAGCTCGTAATTGTAGTCCGGATATTAAAAGAACCATGCATCAATTTTATTCTCCGAAATTCAAGAAATGTCAATAAGTAAAATTCGTGTATGGCAGGATCTTATGACAAGAAATTATACCCAGAAAAATACATAACAAAATGACGAGGTAATTACCGTGTAATAAAAATAACAAGAATTGGCCCATACATAGTAGATGCCTCAATTTTGTTTACCATATTTCCTAAGCTGGGGTCCCAGGAGTTTGCTGTCACCCATGAGGTTTGTACCACCCATGAGGTTTGTACCCAGACTACCCTATCATCTGGGAGTAGTGAGCTCTGGCGCCTCCTGGTGAGTTATAGTTGCCCCTAAATTTTTGGTTTGGTAAATTTTTTGCTGTTTTTTTTTTTTTTTTACTTTTTGTAATTTTCTGTTTAGTTTTTCGTCGTAATTTGTAGTACTACTCATTTGTCTCGATGGGATAAATAAAAAAAGTACAAAAATGCGGAGTGAAGATGAAAAAAATTCACATAAGACGGCACTAAAGACGAAATTCATATAATGCAAGGCTTGACCAACGTATTTTCTTTCAAAAAATAACAAGCTTTGTGTCCGTTCGATGCACGGGAACGGAAAAAAAATAAATAACATGAACTCTCTCTATTGTCCCGTGTATTGAACGGATACAATGCTAGTTTTCAGGACAAATCATTTGTATTGATGAGCTAAATCAAATATATACAAAAAATGTGGACCGAAGATGAAACTTTTTCATATAAGATGACAATAAAGACAAAAATACAAGCTATTATAGATATTTTTTTGTTGCTTTAGTGGTTTTTTCTTGTAATTTTGGTCATAAATTTTTACAATTTAAATCCTCTTGTCAAGACGAATAATTAATGAATATTTTACAACAAAATTAAAATAGACTAACAAATATACTGAAACAAAATTTAAGAAGAACGGGGCCAATTGGGAGGAGATATGCAGTAAATCTAAACTTGCAATCATATTGGGACAAACCTTTAACTGTTGTGGGTAGTTCAGAACATTATTCAACTCCCCCAACCTCTTGAGATTCATCATTCAGCCTCAACCTTTCCCTCACGCGCGTCTTGGAATTCCCGAGGAGTAAACACTCTAACATTCCATAAAAACTTGACATTAGGTATATGCTCAATAACCCAATAGTCTTGGCCTTTGTCTGGTCTCATTCTGTCGTAGAACTCTATCGGCATAGAAGCAATAAGAGATTTGAGTTTGGTGAGGTTGCGGATGCCGGAGGGCACCTCCTTCAGTTGTGGGCACTTGCTGATCACAAGGTCCTCAAGAACGGGCAATCCTCCTTCCTCTATTACAACTGAATTCAATCTCCCTAAGTTATGGAGGAATAGCCACTTAAGCTTAGGAAACCCTCCGACGTCGAAATACAATTGTTCTCCATCGTACCATTGTTCTCCACTAAGTTTTATCAAATTAGGTAATGCTTGAAGAGCTTTTATTGCATGAGCACCGGTCAACCATGAATTTCTTAGATCTAGGGAAACTAGGTTATCGAGTCTCGATATCCAGTTCGGCGACATTTCCAAATGTCCGATCAAGTAGAGACGTTGAAGAGATTTGGGGGGAGAAGAAAGAGAATGCAAATCCAGAATCGTGTCGCCTTGTATAAATTCAACCTTCAAAGATTGAAGGTGATTCATCTTCTCTACGGCGGTATAGAGAGCCTTCGCGTGTTCTCTTTTCACGTCCTTAATACTCAACTTCCTTAATTGCCTCAAATTTTCTAGCTCTTTGATTAAATCGTCGTTTGCCAATATTCTCTTCAACGTCTGCAACTCTTCTAAATGCCCAATCCCTCCTTGTATCTCCACCTCGTTTCCGATAAGATGCCGCAACTTACGAAGTCTACTTAAGATCCCAATTTGTAGCACAGACACCTGCGAGTATCTCAAGTTCAAAGTTTGTAGGTAGTGTAGATTTCCAATGGACTTCGGAATTATCTTCACTTTTGTCCACTTGACACTTAAGTATCGCAAATGAAGAAGATTTCCCACTTCTTCATGAAGTTGATAGAGAGGAGCACCCTGAATATCTAGTACTTTCATAAGCTTGAAATTACCGGCTAGAGTGCCCAATAACTGCTGCTTTGGTAACTCTCCCACCGAGAAAACAAAAACAGAACGAATTCTTGATTTGGTACTACTCATGGTTTCCCAATCCTTATTTGTTACGTTTCGCATCTGTATTGACCATCGTCGAGTTTCATTGTCCCAACTTGGATATGCTTCTCTCAAAACTTGACAAAAGCCCAACTCCTCACACTTTACAAGGATGATCTCGTGGACTACATCATGGACCTGACATGTTATAATTCTACCATAAAAATTTCTCGACGGAATTTGAACCAAGCTTCTATGAATAAGCTCAGTTAAGTGTTCTTCTGCAACTTCTTCCAACGTTTTTCCTTTTTGTCCTTCAATGAAACCCTCGGCTATCCACAGTCGGATTAATCTTCCACGGGCGATTTGATAGTCCTCAGGTATTATGCCAAAGTACAAGAAACATGGTTTAAGGTAGTAAGGCAGGTC
>BPLS01010677.1:0-15694 GCA_019656275.1 Rhododendron kiyosumense | reverse complement strand
GATTGGCTATGAGAACCATTTTGTAATTTAACGTATTTTATCATTTCGTTTTCACTAAAAAAAAAGTTTTAGTATTTTATCATCTTGTTTCTACTAACAAAAAATTTATCAACAAAAGTTTTTTTGCTACAGTAACTCTACTCACAACCACATTAACAACTTATTTACTATCGGAAATAACTTGACATTTTTCAACAATTTATTCAATACCGGAAACACCTAACAACTTTTCAACCACAAATAAAAATCTACAAATTTTTCACTACCGGAAACACCCCAAATTTAACATAGCCAGATAAAGAAAAGAAAATTGACCCTGTCCTTTTCATCCACTAATAAGATATCAACTTGTACCATTGACCTTTGACTCATTTTTTTAAAAGATTTTGTAAGATTTGTGTTGAATTTTTGGATTAATTATTCATATTGATGAACAAAATCTAAATGGTAATGGTAATGATAATGACCAAAAATCTCAAAAAAAAAAAGTCACTAAAGACGAAAAAAAAATTTAAAAGAAACTTTATCAGGACTTTTGTTTCATATTTTTAATTCCTATTGCGAGACGAATGATTAATTTCAAAATTATGTTAAAAGGTAAACAAAGTTTCACAAAATATTGACAATACTCACTCTTTTCAGGGGAAAAAAATTTAAATTGGTCAAACTCCCCTTTGGCCTAATTAATTTTTGATTTTTCCGCACAATCTTCTTGTTATTTTTTCTTAATTTTTATTAGAATATTGGTCAAATGTTTACAGTACACCATTCGTCTCGATAATAGAAATCAAAAAAGTAATAAAAATAGTCTAAAGTTGGAAAAATATATATAAAACAAGCAGGGGACTTTTCCATCTTCGTATATAAACTATTTTAATTCTAATTTATATTTTTATACTTTTTCGATCCATCACATCATGACAAATGATGTGGTGTTAAAATTTGGCAATAATTTAGGCCAAAGAGGACTTAAATGTCAAAAATCATCACAATTGAGAGTGATACAGAGAATGTGGTGAAACTGAAAGGATGATCCTCTCAATTGAAAAAAAAAAAAAAACTGATACTGGTTTTTCTGATGCCAGCCGATTCTGGGTTAAGTTCCAGCTGGTGTCACGCGGCGGGTGACCATGTGCCAAGCACGTCGGGTGGGGGGGATTCAACATGTGTGCGTGACCAGGGTTGCAAATTGAATTCAAATCTATTAACTATTAAGAAATCCAAACCCCATCTTTTAAAAAATAAATCAAATCCAATCTATTTATTAATTGTGTCAGAATGGGTTTAATCCATTTAATCTATTTATTAATTGGATCTTAATTGGGTCTTAATGGATCCACTTAAATGACCTAATAAGTCATGCATATAATCCATCAAAAAAAATCCTTTTATCATCGATCTCCTCCCGATTCTGCTCCGAATCGTACTACGTCTCAACCTCTCTCGCCGAATCATCTAAGGTACGTCTCCCTCCCTCTCTCTCTCACTCTCTCTCTCATCTGTGTTTCGAAGGTTCTGCATACCAAACAGCGAGGTCCAAAATCTGGGGTGTTGCTTGACGTCAACTCCGTCGGATTCCGTTCATTTGTTCCGGCCAGAGAAGGGCATGGTCTGATTAGTGGAAGGATTTGAGTCCAGATTTTGGATGGAGGAAGACGGCTTTGAGTTGGGTTGCTTTTTTGTTCTACTGAAAAAGGTTATACTGGTTTAGAAAACGAGCCAAAAACTCGTGCTTAAGTTCGGCTCGATCACTAGAGAGTCGAGCCGAGCCACAAGCTGCTCAGCTCGGTTCATTTTTAAAAAGTTTTTTTTTTCTTGGGAAAAATTCAAAATACCTCTCAACCTTTACATCAAAATTTAATTAGACTCCCAACCTTTTAAAAACTTCAATTTTACTCCCCAACGTTATCTTCCGTTAATGAAAATGCCCTATTCCGTCCGAATTACTAACAGATTCCATTAAAGGTTCTGTTAAATAGTGTCCCGATCGAATTTTGATGATCCGTGCCGCTCAATGTGTTCAAAACGTGATTTTAAAGGTACCCATGAGAAATCAACAAAAAAAATGATCGGGAAGGGCTTCATCTAAACAGTTTTTTATTGACTTCAATAAAAAACTGTTCAGATGAAACCCTTTCCGATCATTTTTTTTTAATTTCTCGTAGGTACCCTTAAAATCACGTTTGAATCATATTGAGTGGCTTGGATCATCGAAATTCGATTGGGAAAAGGGAGGTGCAGATCAATCTGGATTTTGTTCAAGTTCGAACGTCCGGATTTTGCTTCGGTCTGCACCTCCCCTTTTTCGATCGAATCTCGATGAACCGAGTCGCTTAATGTGATTCTAATGCAATTTTAAGGATACCCATAAAAAATCAGCAAAAAAAATGATCGAAAAGGATTTCATCTGAACAGTTTTTATTGAACTATTGAATAAAAAACTGTTTAGATGAAGCCATTTTCGGTCATTTTTTTTGTTGATTTCTCGCTGATACCCTTAAAATTACGTACATTTTGAATACATTAAGCGGCTCGGATTATCAAAATTTGATCGAGACAATATTTAACGGAGTCTTTAACGGAATCCGTTAGTAATTCGGATGAAAGGGGGCATTTTGATTAACGGAAGATAACGTTGAGAGTAAAATTGATGTTTTTAAAAAGTTGGGTGTCTAATTGAATTTTGGTGTAAAGGTTGGGGGTATTTTGAATTTTTCCCTTTTTTTTCCGAAGGAAACTTTTGGAGTTAGCAATAGTCTTTTTTTTTTTATCTAGTCAATTCATTCAAATCATTTTTCACTGGATAATAAAATTTCAGCAGAATCTCCATTCGGTTCAGTATTTTTAGTATGCATGAGTAATTTGGTTATTTTAGTATATAAGGGTATTTTGGTAATTTAGTATACAAGGCTAATATGGTCATTTTAGTGTATATGGGTACTATAGTCATTTTAAATTTTAATATATATATATAATTGGCCTGGTTAATTTAAGTGATAATTAAATAGGCATTCTATTCACTAGACTTATTTAGGTGTCCATCCTAGAGATTTTAAATACTTATGTTCTCATCCTGAAAATGCATTATTTCCCATTACACCCTTAGTTATATATTAATATAGATATAGACATTATACATTGATTTTTGATTTTCCCATATTTTTAGGGATGTTTTCAGTCCTCCACAAAATAGGGGATTTACAGCCTGTATGGATGGATCAGATGAAGGGGGATATGTAAATCCCCCTGATTTCTACTCCGGGTGTGCCTCAAATTTGGTGTTTGGTTCAGATTTTTAGAAGGTGGAGATAAATACTGTAGAGGATTCATGTCCGGCTGAAGCCGGATTTGTGAAGGCGAGGTCCGACCCCGTCGTTAGCAAATCCGTGGGATTTGGGACTCTTTTACCCCTCCAAATCCACCCTCACCCCCACACAATTTTCTACGAAGAAGAAGGAGAGAGAGAGAGAGAGAGAGAGAGAGAGAGAGAGAGGAGGTCGAACCCAGCAATCTTGAGAAGATGATCGGCGGCGGACGGAGAAGACGGGGGAATTGCAGAGGATCTGTGGGTGGGGTTTATGGAAATAGGGAGTGAAGTGGATTTGTGAGACCTGAGTTGGTCGGCGGCGAAAAGATCAGAGAGAGAGAGAGAGAGAGAGAAACCTGTGTGTGTACAGGAGGGACTCGAGAGAATGGTTCTGTGTATATACAAGAGGGAGTGGTTCTCCTATGCTGCATATGTGTGTGTATTTTTTCACTTTCTAATTATCTTTTGTTTAAAAGAAAATTTGGTGTACTATTTTTATAATAAAAAACATGTTTTCACTTTGTATTTTAAAATGAAATTATCTAATCCTAAAATGTATCATTTATTCTAATAAATATGAAATAAACCAATATTGAGCATTACAAAAATTAAGGTGGGGGCAATTCAGTCATTCGATATCTAATCTCATCATATCCACCTTCTATATCCTCATTCTCAAAAAATCATTCAAACACCTTATTACAAATCCACCATTCTTAAGAGGTGGGGCTACCCTTCTTAACATATCACCCCTCATTACATATCCACCTTCAAATCCACCCTCATTCTATATCCACCCAAAACAAATCCTCCATCCAAACGGGCCGTTAGGATTTCCATCCTCCCCAAAATCAGGGATGAATCCCTGCCCAACGTAAATACCATAGCCTATTAAAATCCTCTCTAGAAAATGGCCCTGCCCAATTCACCCCAATCCTAACCCCCCACAGCCGCCGCAAAAATGCCTGTCCAAGACCTCACACCTCCGCACGAAATGGTGCCGCCGTCGAGAGCAGCAAAGCCGAAGACGAGGCCTGGGTTTGGGCCTAGATCAAGGCCGAGGCCTGCCGCGACATCGAGTCAGAGCCGGCCTACCTCTACTCCACCATCATCTCCCGCTCCTCCCTCTCCCACTCCCTCTCCTTCCACCTCGGCAACAAGCTCTGCTCCTCCACCCTCCTCTACAACCTCTTCCTCCACACCCTCTCCTCCTCTCCTCCACCATCGCCAACCTCCGCGCCGCCCGCGGGCGCAACCCCGCCTGCACCTCCTTCTCCCACTACCTCTTGAACTACAAGGGGTTCTTGTCCATCCAGGCCCACCGCGTGGCGCACACCTGTGGACCCAGAACAGGAAGCCGTTGGTTACAGTCTGATATGGCTGAAATTGAGGCAAGCAAGAGAGTGGATATTAAAGGTGTGTACTGTGTACTACAAAGTGTTTGATGAACAACAAGAGGTAATGGGTCCACAGATTGCCGACGTGTTCGCAATTGACATACACCCCGGGGCTAAAATCAGAAAGGGAGTTTTGTCATGGTTGTGAATTGATAATATTTTGTTCATTTATCTCGATTAAAATTTACACTTTTTAAAACTTGTCATGTTTTTTAATTTCTGTCATATTTTTTATTTGATCATGTTTTGTTCATTTATCTTGATCGAAACTTATACTTCTCAAAACTTGTCATGTTTTCTGATTTTTGTCATATTTTTTATTTTGATCATATTTTGTTCATCTAGCTAGATCGAAACCTATACGTCTCGAAACTTGTCATAGTTTTCGATTTTGTCATGTTTTGTAATTGATCTTGTTTTGTTCATCTACCTCGATCAGGTTTTACCGTATTTTGTGAATTGATCATGTTTTGTCTAGCTTGTTTTCCGGCTTACACATACGTTTTTTAAGAGTCGTGTTTTCTTTTTAGATTTTAGGAAAATAAAAATATGAGAGAGAAGATTAGGAGAGAGAAAAAATTCAAAATATTATGTGAGAGAAATGTTTGAAAGAGGAGAGAGATCTGAGATAATTAGAAAAGATAAGAAAAAGAGAAAGATTTGGAAAATTAGGAGAAAGAAAGGGTAGTTTATGATTTAATTAAATTTGAGGATGAAAAGATAAGTATTTAAACACGTTAGGACGAGCACCTAAATAAGTAGGATAAAAAGGATGGCTAATTAAGTTCCTCTTAATTTAACGTATTTTATCATTTCGTTTTCACTAAAAAAAAAAGTTTCAGTATTTTATCATCTCGTTTCTGCTAACAAAAAATTTATCAACAAAAGTTTTTTTACTACAGTAACTCTACTCGCAACCACATTAACAACTTATTTATTATCGGAAATAACTTGGCATTTCTCAATAATTTATTCACTGCCGGAAACAATTAACAACTTCTCAACCACAAATAAAAATCTACAAATTTTTTACTACCAGAAACACCCCAAATTTAACATAGCCAGATAAAGAAAAGAAAATTGACCCTGTCCTTTTCATCCACTAATAAGATATCAACTTGTACCATAATACCGTTGACCCTTGACTCATTTTTTTAAAAGATTTTGTAAGATTTGTGTTGAATTTTTTGGATTTCGTATTGATGAACGAAATCTAAATGATAATGACCAAAAATCCTCCAAAAAAAAAGTCACTAAAGATGAAAAAAGTTTTAAAAAGAAACTTTATCTGGACTTTTGTTTCATATTTTCAATTCCTATTGCGAGACGAATGATTAATTTCAAAATTATGTCTAAAGGTAAACAAAATTTCACAAAATATTGACAGTACTCACTCTTTTCAGGGGAAAAAAAAAATTGGTCAAACTCCCCTTTGGCCTAATTAATTTTTGATTTTTTAGCACAATCTTTTTGATTATTTTCTCTTAATTTTTATTAGAATATTGGTCAAATGTTTACAATACACCATTCGTCTTGATGATAGAAATCAAAAAAGTAATAAAAATATAGTCTAAAGTCGAAAAAAATAATATAACACAACAAAAACACACAAAAAGATTATCAGGGGACTTTTCCATCTTCGTATATGAACTATTTTAATTCTAATTTATATTTTTATACTTTTTCGATCCATCCCATCATGACGAACGATGTGGTGTTAAAATTTGATCCCCACTTAGCGAGAATTTAGAGAAAACAACAAACAAAAAATACCGCGTAAAAATTTCAGCAATAATTTAGGCCAAAGGGGACTTAAATGTCAAAACTCATCACAATTGAGAGTGATACAGATAATGGAGTGAAACTGAAAGGATGATCCTCACAATTGGAAAAATAAAAAAAGAAAAGGAAAAAAAAAGATGATTTTTTCTGATGCCAGCCGATTATGGGTTAAGTTCTAGCTGGTGTCGCGCGGCGGGTGACCATGTGCCAAGCACGTCCGGTGGAGGTGATTCAACACGTTGACTACGAGGCTCGGGGCCATCAGAGGTCGGCAATGGTTTGTATGGACGGATCACATGGGTCTGCAGCCATAATTGGCCTGTCTCCACCTTAATAAGTTACTACTAGTAGTACATAGTTCGCGTACGTACGCATGTTTGAATGAGAGCGCGAGTGCAAGTGTTTAAACGCTTTTAAGTTATACCTCAAACAATGAGAATACATGAGAACGGAATTGAGAGCGCAAGCACAATGCAAAGATTAAGAGTGTAGCGCATGACATTTTTGAGGAATTATGTAGTATTTTATTTGTGAAAGACAGAGATTATGTGATTAAAGTTTGAACATAAAGACTTATATACTATAACACTACTATTTTTCAACCTCAACCAGTGGCAGAGCTATGTTGGGGCTCAAGGGACCAAGACCCGAGTTTTAAAATTTTTTTTTTTTATATACTTGACTTTGAATATTATCAATAATTATTCATGTATATGTACTTATAATTTTAATAATTTTGGTTTAATTTGATAAAAAATCGGTTATTTTACATTCCCATTTCTCAATTTCTTTCATAATTAAAAATAAACACGTAACTGTTGAAGTGGCCTAGATAAAAAAAGAAAAATAATTGATATATTTTAACTACATTAGGCTAGAATCATTTCAATGTATTAAAAAATTTTAAAAAATGATATAATAAATATATGTTTCGATAAAAAAATATGCCTATTAAGCCGCCCAACCTCAAATCAAAATTTTAACTCCGCCATTGACATAAACTGATAAACGTTGCACTGCACACGCACAGGCCAATCACAAGTTCATGGAGAAAGCCCAGGACTTGTCGCTATATTCGAAATCTTTAGGTTTGTGTGGGAATGAAAGTATTCCAAATTCACTTTGTTTGATTCGAATTTTGAGAGGTTTTTTAGAATAATAAGCGAAGAGATATAAATAAAAAATTATAATTATAATTAAAAAGAACTTATAAAGAATCATGCTAGGAGAGACTGGGTGGTTTTGGAAAACCAAACCAAACCAAACCAAATAAAATTTTACCTCACAGTTGTCCGATGTTTGTTCCTCTTCCCACTTCCACGGACCCCACTTATAGCCACAAGCTCATCGCGGCTTGGCTTGTTAAGGCAAGGCAAAGCAAGGCTCCCTTCGTTTAATAATCAAACCGAGCTCGAATTCGAGTTTCGGGCTTGTTTACTAAATAAGCCGGGTTCGACACTCAACAACTTGGCTCATTTAAAAATGCTCGTTAAGTAAATTAGTCAGGCTTGACTCGTTTATAACCAAGCCAAGTTCGAACTCTAATTTTGGGTTCGTTATTAAACAAAACCGCGCTCAAATACTAGAAAGCTCAACCCGTTTACACCCCTACCCAGCCCAGCCCATCCCTTTCCTCTATTTATACTCGTCCTTTCAAATCGGACTTCAAATCTGAAGCGGCGTGCAAGAAAATCGGAACTTCGCCGGATAAGTAGTCCGGGAATCGTGAAGCCCCGCCGGAACCAGAAAGCAAAATCACTTCTTGCTCTACAGTAGCAACTAACAAACATGGCGAACAATAGTTGCAAAGATCTTCCGGACGAGGTCTGGGAACTCATACTCAACGAACTACACCAACGCCACCACTCTCTTCTGGAATCCCCATCCCTCTCCTGCAAGCGATTCCTCTCCATCACCAACGCCCTCCGCACCCGCCTCTCCATCGTCGATCGGACGACCATCCCCCTATCCACGCTCTTCAATCGTTTTCCCAACCTCAATTCGGTCCATCTCCGTTTCTTTAGCGCCGGAGATCTCGGCCGGGTCATCGCCGACATCACAACCTCCGGTTTAAATCTCAGAACCCTCAATTTCACGGGAACCGATGGCCTCCCTTTGGAGAGCTGTAGGTTGCTAGGATCCCGCATGAAGAATATTAGGGTTTTGATTTGTTTGGCTCTCCGCACGTTACGCGACATTGAATTGGTTGTTATTGCGGAATCAGAAATGCTACATACACTACCTAATTCCACTACACCATCCACTACATCTTTTGTAATGCTCATTCCGGGTCCCACAAAAATACAAAAAAATATCCATAAATTTTAAAATAATATTTTATGGGGTCCTGTAAAAAATCAGCTCCAACGAATATATGCAAGTATTTTTTCTAGATTCGTAGGGGCGAAACTGTTCAACTGCGTTACTACGAATTCAAAAATAATATTTACCGATGTCCGTTGGAGCTGATTTTTTACAGGGCCCTATAAAATATTATTTTAAAATTTATGGATATTTTTTTGTATTTTTTGGGACCCGGAGTGGGTCCCACAATAGATGTAGTGGATGGTGTAGTGAAATAAGGTAGTGTATGTAGCATCTCTCGTGCGGAATCCATGCCCTGTTTGGAGGATCTGGATATCTCTTTTGAGAGATGCAACATACTTACACTACATGTGACACTACATTTTATATGGGGTCTATTTCGGGTCTCATAAAAATTCAGAAAAATATCCATAAATTCTAAAATATTATTTCATGCGGTCCTGTCAAAAATCAGCTCTAATAAATATCGGTAAATATTACTTCTTAATTCGTATGTATGAAATTGATCATCTGCGAAGTTTCGTCACTACAAATTTAGAAATGATACTTATCGATATTCGTTAGAGCTGATTTTTACAGGACCCCATAAAACAATATTTTAAAATTTATCAGTATTTTTTTGAATTTTTCTGAGATCCGAAATAGGCTCCACATAAGATGTAGTGTAATTATATAGTGTAAAAAGGTAGTGTACCTATATTTAGTGATCTCTTTTCATGAAAATGATTTCGGGTCAGATCCTGAACTACAGGGTCGGAGCCTGGGTGAAGTGGGCGTGACAGACAGCGGCATCGAGGTGGTGTCGTCGAAATTAAAGTGTTTGCAAAAAATCTCCTTGTCTGGTAACGAATTTCTCACCGATAAGCCGCTTATAGCTCTTTCCACGAATTGTGTCTACTTGAAAGAAATTTCAGTTCTCGGCTGTCATTTGCTTACTCTGTTTGGAATTGGATTTGTACTGCGCAATAGTACCAATTTGAGTCTGTTGTCAGTTGGCGAAATAGATTTTGGTCGATTAGATGATTTTTCAATTCGTTGGCAAGAAACTTATCAACTCTTAATATCTACAATTCGGTAGTTTCCGATGAATGTCTCCATTTGCTTGCAAACGCTGGTTTTCCTTTAAAGAAGTTCACTCTTTTGCATTTCGTTCGCTCATGCTTCACCTTCTCTGGAATTTCGTCACTTTTAAACATATACCGGCCCCTGAAGGGGTTATCTTTAGTTCGAATAGATTTTCTCACAGATGAGAAAATGAGTGGTTTATCTCAATGTCTCTCTGCGTTAGTCACAATAAGCCTTGACCGTTGCGATAATCTAACTGAGTCAACCTTTTTCATGCTTGCAAAGAATTGTCCTTTACTAGTGGATATTAGAATGCAGGGAACTAATCTTGGAGGAGGAGGAGGAGACAAGACTACCGATATTGTGAAAAACCACGAATCAAGTCTGAACTTGGAAAATAATCGGAGAAAATAATCGGAATCTGAGTGATGAATGTCTTGCAAAACTTGCTTCCGTAAGCCCCAGTTTAGAGGTGCTTGTTGTGTCTTCTTGTAAGGGTATAACAGAGAAAGGCAATAGATGTCGGCGGCTCTTGAATTTGAACTTGGACGGTTGCTCGGGAGTGACAATAGTAGGGTTGAAAGAAATATTGACAAATTGCGAAAGATTGAGAAAGATAAATTTGACTGGGTGTCTTAATGTGTGTACGGAGACTGTAGATTGGATGGTGTTTTCAAGGCCATCACTGAGGAAAATTATCCTGCCACATTCATATTTACCTTCTGAAAGCCAGAGGCAGCTTTTCTTGCACTGTGGGTGTCTTGTTTTGTCAAAATAAGCAGGAGTGCTGCCGCAATTCTTTACTTTGATGAGCCAAAGTGGAAGAAGATTTATGTCATTAGGGAAAAAAATTAATTAGCAAAGTTTAGTACTCGGAACCATGTGATTTGAACAATTGTTGAAGTCCAACTATGAGGAAAGCATGAAGAGGGCGGGGAGATGTATCAGCTCAAACGTGAACTTCATTTGATGTGCTAAAACCAAATGATTAAATATGAAGAAGGTTGTGTCTTGCATGCTGGAAGCATATTTTTATGGGGTTCAAAAGCTTCAATAGCTGGATAAGAGGTTGATGGTAATGAAAACGAAGTGAGACTACTTAATTATTTGACAGCAAAATGCAGGGCTTGAAACGTCATAATGTGCATGAAAGGAATGATTAAGAGAATAATTAAGATTTAAGAGGGTGAAATCTTCCCCTTCTGATGTAAATAAAATGTACGTCCTACTTTTCTAGTAAACCATACTTTATGATGTTTTTCCTGCCAGTTTTGAGATGTTGTGGCTTGCTCTCTACAAGAGAATGCAGAGTTCGTATTCGGAACTTTTGATCTACTTTTGCTGGTTTCCATATGATTAGTATGTTAATTTATGTGTGAAGCAATAATTTGTTTGTTGTGTATTTTTAGGTAAGTGAAGTGCCTAAAAATAAGATGCGGTATTGATCTTTTACTGTGTTAAAATAATTAAAGTAGGAAGGAAAAAGTAATAGAGGAATAAACAAAGCTAGAAAGAGCTCCATAATAGTGTTGCATGCCCTCTTCTCCAACTAAGATCTTGCATTGTTATTGTTTATGATTTTGCTTGTTACAAACTATTGATATTGATGTTGAACTTAGGTCGTTAATGTTTAGGCTACAGATATACTCTATTTGAGCCGTATTATCTGTTTGGTAGGGCCTTCTGAGGAGGATGCAGGTTCCTTGTTGTTTCTTGTGTCTCTCAAAGTATGGGTACAAAGTATTGGTGGCTTTGGTTGAGGCTTTTTGGCTGACAATTCCTATTCCTCAAGGTCTTCGATAGTTACCTTAGCTCCGGGAATCTCCATGAGGCTTTTATTAATGAGGATCAATGCTGGATGCTGGTTCTCTCTTGCCTCCCACTCGGTAGTTTAATTTTCCAGTTCATGTCCTGTTCTGCAACTTTTAATCTTATTGGTTGTTAATATGAACTGATCCTTTGGAGGATGATGTAGTTAAGTGGACCTTTGTCAAAGAATTATAAGCCTCTCTCTTACTTGCATAAGTTATGTTCCCTATGACAGTCTTTTGGGGTATGTCTTCATGCAGGGTTCCATGAAATCCTTATAAGCTCGGCATTGAGACAGTGATTGCCTTGGATTTTATTGTTATATTGTAGGTTGCATGTTGTTGCAGTCATTGCTATCTGCTTTCGAGTTATTTGCTGGATATTTAACTGCAATCCAGCAGCGGGAAATGGACAACATTTTCCAGTGTGTTTATGAACTGAGTGAAGCCTTTTTATTCATCTGATTCGGTCATTTTGGATCTGCTTTCCTAGAGAACTACCAAATGAGGAAGATCGCCCACCCAGACTTATCCTTCTGGTCGGAGAGCTCTGTCTGTCTTTGTGTCTGAGACTCAATCTTCAATCTTGATCCAAGCTTGAATGAAATCCAATCCAAACCTTGCTGAGGGCCTAAAAAATGCAGGGGGCAACCCATCAAAGAGCCATGCCCTCTTGAAAATCCTAGACTAACTAGGCTATCTAAAATTCTATACTAGTATTAGGCTATGTTGAATTCTAACCACACTAACTAGGATTGTAAGAGTATTTTAAAGTAGAGATTAGGCTAATCAGATGCTTATATGCTCCAGTGGCGTAGCCAGAAAACTATGTTAGTGGGGGCACCTTTAAACACATTTCAACCACAAAATTTCGTTTTAAGCAACGTTAAAACATTTGTGCTAAGAATTGAAAAACCTAACATAATTTATAATATATTAAATCACATAGAATATAAAAATAATTGAATTACTTGAATTGTTTCAGCGGATCAAGTCTAAGAGCAATTCACTACATAATATTTAGCATTATTGCTCCCATTGTTAATAATTGCTAAAGTATAAAACATATAACCCATGGTTTAGGCATTTTTGAATTTTGGACATTATGCATTAGAGAATTCCAAATAGTAAGTGGCAGCTATCTTTCACATTAGATATCTCATTTTGCTAGTATAATGACAAAGTTCAAGTATGTGGAAAAGAAAATACAATTAACTAGAGAAAATACAAAATATACATTTTAAAATTTTAAATTAAAATTTTTTTTTGAGTGGGGGCGCGTGCCCCCACTCATCCTATTCACCCTCTGCCACTGCTCGGCTTTGAGACAGTGCGCCCCCACTCGTCCTATTCTCCCTCTGCCACTACTCGGCTTTGAGACAGTGATGGCCTTGGATTTTGTTGGGATATTGTTGGTTGCATGATGTTCCACTGTCATTGTGTGGAGCTCTAATCCGGTAGTCCTCTTGGATCTAAGTGAACGGTATGTGACCTTTTGAATGATGAGGATGTAGTTCAAAAACTATATGGAGTATATGTGTGCCTATCTTCTTCTTCTTAAATTGTGCAAAGTATTCCATACCTGTCATTTTTTTTTGTTCCTAATCTTCAATTTGGAGAATCCAACCTTCTGGTTTTCTTTCCCTTGTCCCACCTTTTGGTTGATCCTTTAATCTATTTACTTACCAACAGTAAGAAAAAGAACGACATATACTATACTGTGTATACCCCCAATCCAACAGCTCCTAGTCGAATCACAGCAACACAGATGATCCTTATTCAACCTTGGCTTCCTTCTTAGTCGCCCCACACCCTGTCAAAAACCCGTGTGATAGCAGACTCGCATGTGCTAGAGGTAACCTTGGACCAACCTTAACGGCATAATTGACGTTAATCACCATGTATTCCGACTTTGTGGAGCAGCTGAAAAGGTGGTAGAGCATATTCGATTCAGCAGACATCCTCGACGAGCCGTCTAGGATTAGACCGCTGAATGGCATGAGGTATGTTGGGCATATGTTTGTCTTCCCGGAGGTGCAATTCTCACATTCATGGCATATATTCTCACAATGTTTACAACTTTGAACCCTATGACTTCCTTGCCAACACTCTCGACCACACTGCAGCGAATATTTGATCAAGTTGTAGCCATAGGAAACTGCTGTTTAGAATGTGTCTAAAAATAAGTCTATGCACAAGAGACAAAGCTGCGATTTAAATTGCAGTATGCATGACTCTTCAGAGGGGAATCTGAATCGTGGTGGCTGTGAAGGAGTACAAGGAGTACTGAGCAACATATATTAGGAATTTTCTGATGTAATTGGGTATTTTTTTACAATGATGAGTGGTGGAAATTGTTTTATAGTAGCAGTGGAATTGGCCAAATCCTAATATCAGCTGTTAACCAGGTCGTGGATTGTCAATGAATCGATATGCATTGCAAACTGGCCTATAAGCAAGTGACGTGGTGTGTCGGTATCCAATGACGAAAACTCACACTCCAATATTGGCCTATGTGATGAACCATCCCATGGAAAAAAACCTTGACACACAATGGCAAATGAGAAGGTAGAGATGGAGGGTAGATGGACTGTCGAAACAGAAAAAATGTAAGATTTCATACATAGAATTCAAAGAGAGAGAGAGAGAGAGAGAGTAGGGAAGTGAGTGCATACTATGGCTCCGATCTTTTAAACTTAATTTAAATATGAGAGTGTTATCCTTATTTGAATTTTTTTCGTATTTGTTAATTTTGCACCAAATTTTTATGGATTAATAATTCATCTCAATAAGAGCAATTGAAAAAATAATTTTTTTTTACTTTTACCCAAGTATGCACCCACTGCCCCACTCCTAATCTCCAAGTATCTCCAAGTATTCGATTCTCAGCCCGTTCGATTCTTTTAATTGGTTCCTCTCTCACAGGTCTGTCTCTATACTTTACTATGTTGTACACTTGTTACTTGCAATGAATCATTTCTAACAAAATTCCCATGTGATATAAAAAAAGGCACAACGGTAGCTAATTTCTTTTCAACTTTTGCCAGACGAATTTCCCCCCAAAAAGAAAGTCCGCAGACTCGGCACATCTCTTAACCGGTCTTTTCCGTATTAACAAGTCTTAGGTCCCGTTCCCTTAACCGGTATTTTCCATATTAACAAGTCTTAGGTTCCATTCCGCAACGCAAAATAAGTACTTATATTTTAAAAATGCAATTTTAAGCTCAAAAATAATGAATTTATTAAAATCTAAAAATATGCAATATGGAAGATCTCTTTGAGATCTTAATACGATGCAAAAAAAAATTGAAAAATTATTTTTCATTTGCATTATCTTTGAGTTTGAAAATGTAAAACAATACTTATTTTTTAAGAATGTTTTCTGAAACGGACTCTTATACCCGTTCGATGCACATGATAATAAAAATATTTTTCTTGTTTCCCGCGCGTCGAATCGAACAGGTACAATATTAATACTCTTATAAGTTGAGTGTATATAAAACGTGAAGGACAACTTTTTTAAAGGGAAAATTTTTCAATTCCGATCGGATATCACGTTGTGCCCGCTTGCGCATCCGAGCTGTTTATTGCGTGTTTAAACGTCTTAGATTTAGAGAGAGAAAAGAAGAGAGAAAGTATTGAAATGAGAGGAGAGAGAAAGTTTCAATCCGAGCCGTCCAAAAATAAATCGGACCGCTCCGATGCGCCAAGCGGGTGCCACGTCGGCAATACCCGCTCCGCACTGAAAAACTCCTCTTTTTAAAGAGTTTCAGGTCAGCTTTTTTCCTTTTTGTCATTTTGACCAAGAAAACATGCATCTGCCTGCCGCTTTATTCGGGTACCGTCTTGGTCTTTAAACATTTTTGCGCCCTCACCAAAAGTATGTCATTGTCAATGGTCCAATTGAATACTCCAGTATGCATTTTTTCCAAATTTTCATGTCGAGGGTCTAAATGAAACTTAATCGATAAGTTTGAGAGCACATAAAACACTAGTGTTTGTTTGTGTCT
>BPLS01010676.1:0-19554 GCA_019656275.1 Rhododendron kiyosumense | reverse complement strand
GTCAAGAAATACAACTATCCAAACACAACATCATCCACAATCCCTCATATATATGTGGAACCCACACGCATTGAGATTTGCAAGAACATCTTCTGATTCAAAAAATGTGGCAAATTAAACTCCTGATTCATTGAGATTTGCAAGAACATCTGTTAAACTATCTTACAACGAGAAGGGGCCACAAGGATCGATCCAGGCTTATGAGCTAGCAACAATGGGCCGGCCCTTAAAACTGGAGACTTTTTTTTCCTGGTTATTTAGGTTTTCCTCAAGTTGGGTTTGGAATTGGACTTGGACTCACTCTAAAAGGCCCAAGTAGTGGCCCAGCCTTACCTGTCTTTTGTTTAGTGTTTTGCCCTAACAACAAATCAAAACTTGAGCTTAATCGAAGTAATTGTATTGTACCAAACCAAAAACCAAGAAAGAGGTTCAACCTTGGTCACACAATCCTTCATAAATGTCATGCACCCGCGCTCTCAATCTTTACTTTTGCAAATTTTACTAGTTTATGATGTGTTTTAGAAATGCTTTTGCGCTCGCAGTCACGCTCCCGCTCATGCACTCGCACATGAATCAGAGTTCAACCTGCGAGTGACAACTCAACCAACGACATTGCGCCAATTGGGATACAAAAGGGTCTCAAGCCCCAAGAGTTGGTCCGGTTGGTTGGTAGATTTGCTCCGCACAAAATTGACCAGGGTTCGATTCTTGGTGCAGGACGTAAGAAATTAATTTCTTTGTAAATTACTTAGTCTCAGTGTAAATGACCTGATTCTGATCGGACGGTCCAAACTAGGGAGAGGGATTAGTCAATCAAAATGCGCTTAAGTAAGCCCGGACAACCCCTGACCGTTAAACCAAAAGAAAAAAAAATGGTCTAGGAATCGAATGACAGAGATGATTATGGTAAGGAGCCCATCAAATTAGAAACTTTAAAAACTCCAAACTCCATGATTATCCTTTTATCCATTTGTTTCCCATTGAACAACGCAATTTTCTCTGCTTCCCATTTTCTCAGGGACTCTGTTTGATTTCCCTTATATTCAGAACCCATGGCTCAAAACACCAGAAACCCATCTCTCACAACCCACTAAAACCCTTCAAAATCATACTCCTAACCACAGATTTTATTGTCATATACCATGAAAGGCTTCATCGCCATTTGCATTGTGGCCTCAGTCTCTCTCATCTGTTACTCCACCTTCTGGAGCCACCACTCCGGATTCCCAGAACCCCCCGACCGAACCATTGTCAATCTCAATCATATTGTCACAGAATTAATCCACGAAGAAACCAACGTATCGCACGTATTGTTTGGAATCGGTGGCTCGGCGAAGACGTGGAGTAAGCGCCGGCATTACTCTGAGTTGTGGTGGAAAAATGGGATCACCCGCGGGTTCGTATGGCTGGATGAAAAGCCCGCTGCGAACGTGACATGGCCGGACATGTCACCGCCGTACAAGGTATTGTTGCTGGGAAGTTTTAATATTAGCCGTTCCGCAACGTATTATTATACAATATGTATCGTTTCTTTTGTCTTCTTCTGATGGGTTACAAACTCGCCTGCATTTCGGCTGATTCTGGCTACGTAATGGTTTGTTTCCAATTCACAAACAGGTTTATAGCATAATGTTAATCGATCGCTACAGCTCATTACAGGCACTCTTAACAGTTTTTTTTGGGTCAAAAATGATTTATAAAATTCACTACGGTATGACTGATTCCCGCTACGTATGGTTCGGTACTAGTGCAGTTTTTTTTGCCATCGAATATGCTTGCATGAGTGTCTATGTATTGGATCGGATGGTAGCTGATTCATAGTCTAATTTATGACCTGTACAGACCATTGTTTTCAAATCGAGATACGTATCGTGTATCGTTTTCCACTGGTATAGCTCGTATCGTGTATCTTAAGATACGTTTGCTTGAAGAATAGAAGTTTCTATTGTGTAGTTGGACAATATTTTAGAAAGAGGGAGAATACTAAAGACAAAAATGGGGGAGAAGAGTATTTGTATTACACTTAAACTCAAACTTTTTTTGGCTTGGTACAAATGGTTACAACCCATCCCTATTTGTATTACTTCATGGAAGACTCTAGTACAAAGATATTTTCATACAAGATAAACTTTGAAGTAATTACACATGAGACTAATTCTCACAAAAAAAACTCTGGATATTTTACAAGGATATTCTAGACCTTCTAGAGCTAGATATTTTAGAGTTTCTAAAGACTAGATATTTATATCTTTTTCGATAATATCTATCATATTTGGGTTTTGTCAAATACTAAATTTAGTTTCTGTTTCAACAACGTTAATCATAATTAAAATATAATTAACAAGTAGGTACATCTAATAACATCAACAAACTATGCTTACATTTAAAAAAAAAATTCAAATGCAAAATTTCAAATATCTCAACTATGACCTATTACATTAAGGTTTTATGTTCCCTTTGTTAGAAAAAGAAAAGTCAGATAAAATACAATTGAAGTATGGTTCTTCCTTTTATACAAGACCTACATTGAGGTTAAATTTCTATCAAATGGCTTGAAAGATGCCATAATTAGATTAAACGGCTTAGATTAATGCAGTTGGGGTTCCGCTTCTTGAAAAAAGGTCCGACTTTTTTCGAATAAGTAATCATATGATATAGAATTAGGATACGCCTATAAATCATAGGATACGCAGTCGTATCGTAAGATTTTTATACAAAAAGGATACATGATGGGATACGTATCGTTTTTCGAAGGAGAAGATACAAATCATAAGATACGTATCGTGTATTGTAGGTTTTTAACAACTATGGTACAGACTACAATAAATACACGACAGTTACATCAGTTTTAATTGTTTAAATTCACCATGGCTAAGCTTGATTTTCGCTATGTATTACCCCATACGTCTCACAATATTGTTAATCCTTTTGGGGATTCAAACTTTTTAAAGGAACATGCATTAAATGTTTGTCTCCTTTGAAAATAGGCATTGTTTGCACAATATCCCCTGAATCCCACTTGTAAAATATATTAAATTATTGATGAAGATTAAATTTTGAAAATTCACACACTTTCTACTTAAACTTTTCAAGTAAGACTCATATTTTGAAATATCTAAAATGAAATAGTGGACTGGCATTATGGGACGGATGATGGATGAAGAAATGTCGTTTGCATATCCTGATACCATAATTAATCAAGTTGTGGTATTTTCAACAGGTGTCGGAGGACACGTCGAGATTCAAGTACACGAGCGCATACGGCTCGCGGTCAGCCGTACGCATTGCCCGGATAGTGAAGGAGAGTTTTCAACTCGGGTTAGACAACGTGCGGTGGTTCGTGATGGGGGACGACGATACGGTCTTTTTCGTGGAGAATTTGGTCACGGTGTTGGGGAAATACGATCACAACGAGATGTATTACATTGGGGGAAATTCCGAGAGTGTGGAGCAAGATGTGATACACTCGTATACGATGGCGTATGGAGGTGGAGGGTTTGCGATCAGTTATCCTTTGGCGGCGGAGCTTGTTAGGGTTTTGGATGGCTGTATTGATAGGTATGCCTCATTTTATGGGTCCGATCAGAAGATTGGTGGTTGCATGAGTGAGATTGGAGTGCCCGTCACCAAAGAGCTTGGTTTCCATCAGGCAGTATTTCTCTCTTTCTCCCCTCAAATATCCTCATATATATTTCGTTCAATAAAAAGTTACTACTGATAATGATTGATGTTCTCGACAAGTTTTGCTTTGGATCCTCATATATTTCGTTCAATAAAAAGTTGCTACTGATAATGATTGATATTCTCGACAAGTTCTGCTTTGGATGTCAGAATTGTTTTCCTTGAATCCTTTTTCCTAATAGCTAGGATTATAGCGCTAGTTTCTTTTTTAACTCAAGAGATTTAGACTAGCTCATGTGTACTTCAACTAATTAATGTCCAGGGCCGGTTTTTCAAATTAGTTCATGTGGAGTGTTTGAGTTTGAGTCTCCTGTGTAACTTTTTCTTTTGAAATATTTTTTTTGCCAGGTTTCGAAACCAAATCAAGTAGAATTCAAGCCAACCACTTTGGCCATTAGTGAAAAAGTAATTAACATGCATTATAAAGTCTAAAGTAGTAATATAAAGAAACATTTCTATCATTATTGTTTAATTCTAAAAATACATAAGGTATCACCCCACAATTTAGCCCTAGGCATCCAAATCTCTTGAGTCGGCCCTATTAATATTGAAAACCAGTCTAACTCTCCACTAATGTAAACCATTTAGGATTAACAAGGCTCGTTCAAGTTCGGTTGGATGTAGATATGCGTATTTGTAAGTTTCACTGTAGTAGTTGTTGGGATTTTGTACACTTGATCGATTATCTATATTTAGAACCAAAAGAATTTTCAATATTTATAAATTATAGCCTGTTGATGTCAAAGTCTGGACGATTGATTCGAGCACTTTGATTGGACTCCTGCCAAGTCCAGATGATCATGTTGAGAGCCTTTAGGATGGGTTTCCTGCAAAACAAGTCCAAAGACCAATGGTGTTCCGGTTGTAGACCCTTCGACGATCAAGTTAGTTGGAGAGTGACAAAGAAAACGTATTGTAAAGAGGGAAATAGAGTGTCTACCTTCTCATTGTAAGTGTGAGTGGTTTATATAGACCTGGCGCAAGATGTGCGCTGATTGTGGAATCATGGAGTAGTGGGCATGGATAGTGGAGTGGTGGGCGTGAATCATGGAGTAGTGGCAGTTGTAGCATAGTTTGTGGGATGACCCAACCGTTTTATGGGTTTCTTTACCGCGCAAGGCTGCTGACCGGCGTAAGCCTTGCCGAGCACCCGGCCACGTGTCATACTCGTGTGCTCGGCATTAGTGATAAAAATTCATACTCATCAAAACCATAAGAAATTAAGGGAAAATGTACAATACACACCCCTTAAAAGAGTGTATCATATGCACCTATTTTATGGTTTATTCATAACGTACATTTTAGTGTGTTTCGTAACTTTTGTTTTAGAATTCATAACCTTTCAGCAGTACGATTTGTAACATTTTCATTATGATTTATAACATTTTGGTGTATTTTGTAACATTTATACGATTCGTAACTTTTTAACAATACAATTCGTAACATTTTCTCTACAATTCACAACATTTTAGGAGTGCATATGATACATACTCAAATATGGAATGTGTATTGTAGTCTTTCCCAGAAATTAATCATGGATTTTAATCACATTATGTGCACTTTTATAGGTTGATATACGAGGAGACCCATATGGCCTACTTGCAGCACACCCAGTAGCCCCACTGGTCTCTCTCCACCACCTAGACTATGTACAACCCGTATTTCCGGGTCTGACCCGGATCGGCTCTCTCAAGAAACTGGTCCAAGCATACAAACTGGATCCAGGTCGGACCCTCCAACACACCTCCTGTTATGACCCATCCAGTAAGTGGTCCCTTTCGGTCTCATGGGGTTACACCGCGCAGCTGTACCCCTCACTGATTACCGCTAAGGACTTGGCAACTGCGTTTCAGACGTTTTTTACGTGGAGGAGTTGGAGTGAAGGGCCGTTTGCGTTCAATACCCGATTGATGAGCGATGACCCGTGTCAGAGGCCTGCTATTTATTTCTTGGACCGAGTTCATGGTATCGGGTCGGGCCAGACGGTGACTACCTACAGGCGGTTTTGGGCTGGGGCAGGGAATGAATGTGGTTTCCAGGAATATGGTTTTGGCTTGCCTGCTAGGTATGTCAATGTCACAGCGGCTGAATTGGAGCCTGACACGTGGAAGAAGGTAAGAAATTTGTTTCTTTGTCAACACACTTCCCTGCATCAATATGTTTATGCACAAAACGGACGCTATTTCTTTTTAAGTTTCTGCCTTTATCTTGAAGCCTTATCATGTATGTGGTGACTGACACGTCTCGAGAATGATTCAATGAGCAGGCGCCACAAAGACAGTGCTGTGAGATCGTCAATGGTGCTAGTACTAGTACTGATGCTGCAAACAACGACGTCGTACAAGTGAGGATTAGAAGCTGCCATCGCTGGGAATCTGTGACACCGCCATAGATCGATGAAACTGTGGTAGCCTATGTATCATCAACCTTCTCGTTTGTCAAGTCAACTGTTGACCAGCTCCAAAAAGGAAAATGAAATACCTCAACTAGTTAGGGATAGAAACATGCACCATGACTGAAATTTTGAGAACCGGAAAGAGAGGCACTGAGAGTTGCTACATGTGTTGGCGCACTATTATTCTCTTGCTTAACCCTTTAGGATTTTTCAATCTACTTGGATTCAAACAGAAGTGCTTTCGCAACATTGATGCATGCATTTTATATTTGTTACTCTCTTTGTCTCATATTAATTGTTGTGTAAATGGAATTCAACCTTTATGGGGACCGACTGCTTGTGCATGCCTCCCGTGAAAGTTTGATTTTATTTTTTCACTATTACCAATTATTTTCTATTTTTAAAACTACGTTATTTACATAGGTTGATTTTTGTGTATATTAGAAACCTTTTTCTCTTCTACTTTTTAAAGAGCACATATAACAATGTGTAGATACGAATATTAACAAAAACAATAGAAGGTTTAAGTTTGGACCCACATGGTACTCCGGGACTTGGGGATAGCAGGGGTGGTTGGACTTGGGGATAGCAGGGGTGGTTGATAGCGATGCCAAGCGGTCAATCCGACTGTTCATACGGACGGTTTAAATTTTTATGCGCTTGCATTAGATTCGAGTCATCTGTGCCGAGATGAATAACCGGATTGGCCACTCGACACAGCTGCTGCTTGGCAGTATCTCCCATCAATCCGACTGGGGGATTGTTTACCAATTTTTCCCTTGATCAAAATCGACAGAGATTTCGGAAAATAAAGCCAACAACAAAAATAAAGGCGAATGCGGCTTGTCTCCACAAACGGATTTGAGGTTCCTCGCCGTATTTCAGGATTTCACCAGAAGAGAAATGGCGAATGAATAAAATGCTATTTTTTGGTGGTGATGAATTGACTCGAAAAAGAAGACCGTCACTTGCCAATCTTCAAGAACGTAATCAACCCATCTATTGGACGGAAAGGATTGATGGTTTAGTGAAGTGGGGAGGAGCAGAAGAAAAATAACAAATGGACTTTGTTATTTTTCCAAGGTAGATTTATAATCAAGAAGGACGGATACTCATTGAAAGTAAGAAAGTTAAGTTAATCCTACTCCTAGGAAGATAAAAATTAACAACAAAGTTAAGACTTTGATTTGTTTGAAGGAGTTTACAATGAAGCCAAAAGAGGCTATTTATAGGAAACAACAAATGTGTAGGAAATAACTTCCTAACTTTCCACTACTCTTCATTCTTCTAATTTGCTTCCAAGTGTCCAAATAATTTTCCTTCAACTTCAAAGTGTGTAGGATAATGACAAGTGTCTTTTTAACTTCCAAATGTGTAGGAGCATGTCAAGTGTTCTGCACTTTATTAAAATACAAACAAATAAAAACTAGTTATATTATTAATACATAATAATAAAATATGAAGCATTCTCATAATTGCCACTTTTCAATCGATCATCGACAGTCGTTGAAATATGGTACAAACAGGGATTCAGGGTTGAATGGAGTTTCGAGAAGAACAATCTGGAAATAGGAAGCCAACAAGAATGGAAAACTTCTAGTAGTACCTAGGAGGGGATTGGGAGGACCACTTCTCACTCTTGCGGGATAGTGACCACAAGCATGCACCAACTATGCACAAGATAATGAAGATGAGATCTCATGAGATCGTGACACGTGGCCTTAAGTGTGGGGCAGAGGAAATTTGTTTCACATGGTTCTCACGAGATCTCATGAGGTTTGTGACAAATTACTTGTCTAATTGGGACATTAATGTTTTATTCTTAAAGTCAAGAAGCTTTTGGCTCAACAACTTCTGGGTTCTACTTAAGTGATCAGGAGTTTAACTTAATAAATTGGTATATTACTTTTCAACGAAACGATATTTATTTTTTCCTTTTTGACATATACTATATCACTTTTTTTTTTTTGCTCGGCAAACGAAATTTTTATAATAACTCGAACCGAATACATCGAGGGTGCTCGTAGTTTCATTGAAATTGAGTTTGGTGTTCATAGTTTCATTGAATAGGGTGGACAATGATAAACAAACCTTTTGAGATACATGTAATATCACGTGTACGAAAAATAGTTTAGGGTGTTCATTTGAACCAACGAGTTTGGAGGAGTAAATCCCTTTTTGCTTTTATTTTTCATTCAAAGTTGAGGGTTCCTAATTTCATAATTAACAAATAATTAATGAGTTTATTGTATGATCAGTATGCCTTGAAAGATTCTCTTTTTGAAAATAAAATAAAATAAAATAACATAGAGAAGACAGTAGATTTTCCCTTTCAAAATTTTTGAAAAATCAAATTACCTAATTTTGTATGGAGGGCCGAGATGCGCTCGGCACCCCTGCCAAGCACCCCTGCTTGGCAGGGTCTCCCAATCCGTTCCCAGAAGCCTCCATTTTGTTCTCATTTTGTACAATCAATCCCCATTCCACACTGTTGGCACCCATTTTGTTATGTTAGTGGTGATCTCAGGTAGTCACACAATCTTTCAAAATTTTAAACATGTCCGTTTTTAATCATCGTCCTGCACTCATGCTCTCAATCTACTCTACCAATTGTTAGTAGTCTATGATGTGTTTCAAAGACGCTTTCACCCACGCTTTTGCATTCTCATTCCCGCATGCATTCGCGCACGCAAATTACGTGACCACATAATAAATCCAAAAATCCCCCATTTGTGTGGCCGTTGGGAATTTCGTAACCCAATCCACAGGTTTCCCCCCTATTCAATTTTCCACACTCCAACAACCCACACTCAATGACACTGATCTTCACCTATATATAGACCTCATTACCCATACTATTTCCCCAACTAAACTCTTGATTCAGTTTCAATTTTCCACTTCGTCAGCTTTCTTTCTTTCAGATATAAGATCCCAAACAGACCCTTGATTTCTTCAATACCCAAATGGCAACTGCGGTTTCCACCTTCGGAGCTGCCAACAGAGGACTGGTACTTTGACTTTTCCCTCCCCTTTTTCACCTTTACTAGGTTCGGTTTGGTTCAGATACTGGTAAAATAAAAACCAAACCAAACCGGCTGGTTTTTTCAAATTAAAAACCAAAACATCGGTTTAAAACCGTCCCGATTGATTCGGTTCGGTTAACTATCAGGTTGGGTGGAATTGCCGTCGCTACGCTTTACATAAATTCTGATGCAATATTGCTTTGTTATCATCCCATGATCTTAATGGTTTTTTTTTATTTAACTTCTTCTGATCAGTAGATAAATCAACTCTATTACCCAATTGAAAGTGGATATTGTCTTTTGGGTACAGTCATATCAAGTTTGATTTGGGTCAGCCCGTGTTCGGCCTTGCCTGGCTTTAATTGCAACCCGCTAGTGGACGGTAGGAGTCTTAGGATAAGCTGAAACTCATCCGGACTCAAAAAAAAAAAAAAAAGACTTAACTGGATTTGTTATAATACTGCATGCCATACTTTTGAGTTGATTTATGTTGGGTTCTTGGTAGAGATCAAGTTGGCAAAGACTGATATAGAAACTATTTAAAGGTCTTCATGTGATGATCTACTTGTGATTTAGTCATAACCAAGAAAACATATTCCATACCCAATTTCTGGGTCGTTTTAGAAATCAAAATTCTAGGCATGGGAACTCTATATATTTGATTTGCTCAATGAGTATAAACAAGTGACCATTTTTGCTGCAGTTAAATTTGAATGGCTCCAGTGCTGGAACTTGTGTTCCAACCACATCCTTCTTTGGCAAAGGGCTGAAGAAAGTATACACTAGTAAATCCACAAGCCAGAGGACTTCTTTTGGCAGATTCAAAGTCTTTGCAGAAGTGGATGAGAAGAAGCAAACAGACAAGGACAGATGGAAAGGCCTAGTGTCCGACGAGTCCGACGACCAACAAGACATCACCAGGGGAAAGGGAATGGTGGACTCTCTCTTTCAAGCTCCCATGGGTTCGGGAACCCACTACGCGGTCATGAGCTCCTACGACTACATCAGTGCCGGGCTTCGCCAGTATGTTATCGAACAAGACTACGTTTGATTCGATCGCCAAATTTTTTCTGAACACAATTATGTGGGGTATTTGGGAATTGACTTTGATCTTTGGATGTTTGGTGGTAACACTTTTGCAGATATAACTTGGACAACAACATGGATGGCTTCTACATTGCTCCTGCTTTCATGGACAAGTTGGTTGTACACATCACCAAGAACTTCCTTACCCTGCCCAATATCAAGGTTTTCTCATATGGTTTTTCTCACAATGAAACTCCTCTAACTTTTATGTCTCGAATGAAACTCGATAGAATTTACGCTTTCCTGAAATTTGTTGACAGGTTCCTCTTATCCTGGGCATTTGGGGAGGCAAAGGTCAGGGGAAATCATTCCAGTGTGAGCTTGTGTTTGCCAAAATGGGAATCAAGTGAGTCCATCCTTTCTCGTCGATCCTCCTCTTGTTGTAGTAACACTTCTACTCGCACACCTACCAGTTCGGAACAAACCCCTCTACCAAGGGTGGATCCCACAATGTGCTGTCCCTATTGCGGGGGTTTGTCCTGATCCTGGTAGGCGTGCAAATTATGTTGTCTTTTATCGTCACTCTATTGGATATATCGAATTTAAGAAGTTTTATGTGTGGAGCAAGTTTAAATGGATATACCGAAACTTAGAGTTTTTCTATTCCAAACTTCATTTTTTGGTCCAATTGTGATGGGCTACAGATGGGTTGATTCTATCCAGAAAAAAGGGGCCACAACTGTAGATAGAATTCACTGCATAAACTAGCCGAAAACTTCTCCAATTTAAGACTCACTTCTGTCTTTGATGCTAAGGCTAAGTTCTTTTCCTTGATTAATTTCCAGCCCCATTATGATGAGTGCCGGTGAACTAGAAAGTGGAAACGCTGGAGAGCCAGCAAAACTGATTAGGCAACGGTACCGGGAGGCAGCAGACATAATCAGGAAAGGAAAGATGTGCGTCCTGTTCATCAACGATCTTGATGCAGGAGCCGGTAGGCTCGGTGGGACCACCCAATACACGGTCAACAATCAAATGGTGAATGCCACCCTTATGAACATTGCTGATAACCCAACTAATGTCCAGCTACCCGGTATGTACAACAAGGAAGAGAATCCACGCGTTCCTATTGTGGTCACTGGTAATGACTTCTCCACGTTGTATGCGCCCCTAATCCGTGATGGTCGTATGGAGAAGTTCTACTGGGCTCCTACTAGAGAAGATCGGATTGGTGTTTGCACAGGTATTTTCAGGACCGACCATGTTCCTGAGGCGGATATTGTCAAGCTTGTTGATACCTTTCCCGGGCAATCTATTGGTAAGCTCCAGCTTTGAGACATCTTCTATGGTATAGTGATTCCATAAAGCCCCTTTATTGCTAAAATTCTGTCAATGACATTTAGAGCCACTCTGGATGATGAAAAATGCTAAGAGAAGAAATGAGAAAAATAATGTGGCTCGGTTGTGGGTCGATCAATCTAAAGTAAAAAAAAAAAACCCATGAAGATACCTTCGAAATACAAAAAGGAATCGATGACGTTTTGTTGTTGTTCAGACTTCTTTGGCGCCCTAAGGGCAAGAGTATACGATGACGAAGTGAGGAAGTGGATTTCAAGTGTTGGGGTAGAAAATGTTGGAAAAAAGCTTGTGAACTCAAAGGAGGGGCCCCCGACTTTCGAACAGCCGAAGATGACTCTTGACAAGCTCCTCGAGTACGGAAACATGCTGGTTCAAGAGCAGGAGAATGTGAAGAGAGTCCAATTGGCTGACAAGTACCTGAGCGAAGCAGCCCTTGGAAATGCTAACGATGATGCCATTAAAAGAGGAACTTTCTATGGTCAGACACCTTCATCCTAGAGGCCTTAGTAGGAGGTTTGCTTCTGCCTTTTGGCTGATACATAGCCTGAGAAAGATTTTTCTTAAGCTTTCTTTTCCATTTGTGGTTTGAATGCAGGAAAAGCAGCTCAACAGGTCAGCCTTCCTGTCCCCGAAGGCTGTACCGATCCTTCTGCAGGAAACTTTGATCCAACGGCTAGGAGTGATGATGGAAGCTGCTTGTATACATTTAATTAGGTGTATATCAGGAATCTGAGAAGTTGAGAGAAGGGATTAACCCTCAAAATTTACGTGAATCATTGACGTCGACTCAGTGTCATAGACTCTGGTGTTTATGCAGTGTATTGGTTTTCCTGTTTCTTTTGCATTGTCAATTTTTAAGGCCCTTTTTTGTTCAGTGACTACCGATGATTGCTATGAGGATATTGTATCATTTTTCCCCAAAGTTATGAGAAAATTGAACCTCTAGAAAAAATAAACGGACTAAACAAGCTAAAGCCACAAAAACACAAATTTTGAGACAAGTCATTCTCTTTACATACATCAACTAAAAATCCATTTAGCGTAAACAATTTGTCTAAAATTCTTAAGCTATATAGACAAATCTTTTAGGAGAAATCCAACTACTGCTGCACTATGTTAGCAGTAATGGGACTAGCTTAAAAGAAACAAAATATAGAAAAATGAAACTATGCTTTAGTCCTATTGAGGTAATGTGAACTTGTTGAGCATAAAATACTTCGGAAAAGGAATCATGATGTTGTAAGAGTGACAATATGCTGAGCAAGCCCACAATTGGCACCATCTATCGTGGTTGGAAATGATTATCCACAGGCTAGTTTAAATTGTTTAATCTAAGCTCAACAAACTTTTCAAAAGAAAAGTTGATTTTAGTGTAAATTAAGTTGGAACATAGCGTCCATACTTCGAAATGGGGATGGTGCTGTGTGCAGTACCGTACTGCACACCTCCGAACCGTCGGATCGTACATCCAATAGCTCGAATCTCATCTCGGCAATAAACGACTCTCGATTGTTGGTTGCGGAGATGAGATCTGACCCGTTGGATGCATGATCCGATGGCTCGGAGGTGCGCAGTATGATGCTGTATTCGAAGTCTACTTCTGTATTTGAAGTCTTTTTTTTAACAGCAAGGAAAATTTCATGAATAATAAAAGATCAGACGATGAAATCAATACAAAAGAAAAATGAATGCATTAAGAGAGCTTCGAATAGTACAAAACCTCTTCTACTGCTGCTACTCGCAAAATCTTACTTTTACTCATCAATTTTTTAAAAAGGAATATACTTTTAGGGGCAAAATAGAAAATGTACAAACTTTACAAAAAGAACACTTATTTAGGAACAACCCAAAATGGAATACAATACACTTAAAAAGGAACGGAGTGAGTATTAAGTTTGTAAAAAAAAAAGTGTGCAACACTGAATTACATCTCATTTGACATAATTATTTGAAAAATAATGCATTTCAATATCATATCAAACAATAATTGTTCAACGTGATTTTTGGCATGGTCAAAGTTCTCGACATACTTTAAAAAGTGAACGGTTCTCTCTCTCAACAGATCATTACCAAAATGAGAAGATGAGGTGGACGAGGTAGAGTTTTGAGGGACTGTGGGCAACATGCCCTTATGAACAAAGTCAGATCGAGAAGCGTTGGTTAACGAGCGCTCAATGCAGAGTCACCACTTGTGTTTGAAAGTCCGACACCCAAAGAACCGAACTTGAAACGCTTTCTATGCTGTTTAATTTGAAAAGGTGAAGGCACCAGTACATCATAACCAAATCTGGGTTTAGGAGCCAGATTACCAGAGGGGAAGGGTTTTAAAGTACCCCTCTCGCCCAATCTGGAAATCGGTCTTTACTTAGACATTTTGTGAAAATGTTTGCGATTCTGTTTGATTAATTAATTTTTTAGTCATTTAGAGGTGGTGAACAGTTTAATGGGGATTAAAGTTGTAACACGTTTACAGGATGTGATTGATAGCATGAATGAGAAAGCAGTAAATGGGACAAAGACTAGGTGTTGTTCAGAAAAGCAAACCCAGTGCACTGTTCCAAATTTAACATGCGCAAGAAGGAACTTGCCTATACTGACCAAAGCCACTGCATGTAGGTCTAACCTGTGCGCGCCAATATGCAACACATGCGTGTGGGTTTTCTTTTCCCACAGCCTCTGTTTTTATCCTATTTTGGGTTCTGGAAAGACCAGTGCACACCTATGACCAAACCAAGCAATTTATAGTAATTACACAGTTTAAAGACTGAAAAACCTAATAAATGAACAAAACACCCCTATAAACAGTTTGGGGACAAAACAGTGGTTCAAGGCTAAGTCGCCCATGCAAGAGCAACGCAATGGAAAGCTACTGGAACAAGAACACCTGCGTGCACGGATTAAGAACGTGCGCGCGCCCATCCTAGCTATTTCCAGTACTTACTCTCACATGACTGGGGCTCTAAGACATGTCTAGAAATACCCCAGTTGGTGTTCTAACATAATAGAAATAAGTATTGAAATATAAGTTAACAGTTTAACATAGGAAAACAGTAAACTGGTTTTACATGTTCACAAGGAAGATCTACAAAGAAAACAACATAAAAGAACAAGATCTCTGTCCCCACGCAGATACGCGCGCGTAGCTAGAGAATAGCGCGCGCAAGCTAAAGACCAACGCATGCAGGTCCTTGTTCACACGGTTTTTGAACCTTGCCAGTCTTAGGGCCATGATTGATATTGATTACTAGCCTTGACCTTACCAGTCCCCTTAGGGATCAGAACAAGGAGTAGCAAGTGTTTATACCTTTGGCTGAGGGTTTGAATGGAGTTTGAGCTTTGAGTTGAGATTTGGATGAAAGATGGTTGTCTGTTGGATGGTTGTATGCTTGTAACCCTTTTTTTTCCTAACCCTTTGGAAGAAAGATTGAGGGGGTATTTACTATTTATAGGACAAACACCCTTTATTAATGGAAACCTTTTAGAAATCTTCTATTCATGGAAATCCTCCATAAATGGAAACCTTCTAGAAATTGAAAATATAAGGTCGCCTGCAACTTTAACCAGCGCGCATAGGTTGTGGACTCACGCACGTGGGTCTAAAAGATCACGCGTGGGTCAATAGTCAAATTTTGACTGTTGACCAACACCTGGCACTTTGACCCGCGTGCACTGATTCTCAACTAACGCGTGTCATTAGGGTTCTGGGAAGTTTATTGGGGTTTCAAAACGCTTAGAACTCAACCACTTATCATTCTCGGGGTGTAAAATGATCTCTCCTGTCGATTGAAAAAAATAAAAAAAAATCTTACTCTATTACTTTCTTTGATTTTTTCAAAAGCAAGATTCCTGTCAAAAGCACTTTCTACGAATAAGGCCAGTGTTCTTCACAAAATGCGCAGACAACTAACAAGTTGCCTACTGGTGGACAAAAGGAAGGTGGGCAAGATCTTATCCAATCCTCGCGTCGACGCTCTGAATTATCGTTTGCGCAAATTTTCCCGTATTTAACTCAAGCCCACAATGAATTGCTTGTTACTCAGGGTGTTTCACTTTCTTTTAAAATCTTTTTTTTAAAAGAAAATAATTTTAAACTAAAAAATTATATATTTACGCAAATAATTTTTCTATCAATATGGATCTTATTTGATAGATCTCATTAAAATCTTTTAAACAGTGCAAAAAAAAATTTTCATTTTTGTTATATTTGAGTTTGAAATTATCTTCTTTTTGAAAAAGAAAGTTATAGAAAAAAAGTGGAACGGGGCACACTGAGATAGTTTTTTACAACGGTCTTTCTAACCTTCTGCCCACCTGGCGGAGGATAATAATATATTGACAAATAAATTCGGATATCAACACATATTTTACGAATATTAATAAATTTTTTTCGGCTATCGATACACTTTTTATCCAATATCTTATGCCTAATGGGCGGATATTAGCATTTTCCTTTCTTTTCACAAAACCATCAAACGGCCTTTTTTACAAAACCATTGGTTGTTGGGGGGATGGCTGCTCGCAACCAAAAAGTTACTACTTTCTACATTCTTGGTTTTCAATTGCCTGAAAATAAAATATACCAGGAGTCCACAACGGTCTACTCTTTCTTTTTCCTTTTCTTTTTTCTTCACACGACGACATCCTTCTTTTTTGACTCATTTAAAATTTTCATTTAAGGAATTGGATCGTCGCCAAATTTGGACCAGACTTTACAGTTCAAATATGCATTGTCCATTGTCACAATCATTGATTCAGATCAAATTTAAATCATCTCGTCCAGCCTAGTCCAAAAATATACTAACTGATTCAGATCAAATTTAAATCATCTTGTCCAGTCTAGTCCGAAAACATTCTAATGTATAATTCATATTTAAACCATCTCGTTCAGTCCAAAAATTTGAACCAAAGACCATCCAACACTTAATTCTATCACCATGTAGTCCTAAAAGTTAGTTTGTTTGGTTGGTAATTTACTCTCAACGCATTTGATCAGGATACAATTTTTGGAGTTTGGCTGCAAAAAAATATTTTCTCGTGAATTTTTTAGTGCCGGTGTGAATGACTTGCTTTTGCGTAAACCGGAGAAGGAATGTATTGAAATTCGCATAAACTGATTCACATGCTCTCGACTGTCAAAAGAAAAAAAAAATGGTTCTATTCCAATGTGACCTAAGTCAACACTTCGTACTTCCCACATAAATATCCCCATAAATATTCCTCGGCTGCTACTCTTCACATTTCCCTTCTCTTTCCTCAAGCATTTCGAAAGACAATCAAGAAAATTCTGCAACACCACTTCTCACCATTCTCCAATCCCACCTTACAAAAACCCAAATGAATTCTTCAAACATCTCTATCAAAGTTGGTCCTAATCCGGGCTCCAAATCCACCATTCAAACAAACAGGGCCTAAATTCCAATTCTTGTTGAAAAGGTAGACCACAAAAAGGAATAAAGTATGCCGTATAACTTACTCTATCAAGATTAGATCATTTGGTCAGGACACTTGCATTTCACTAAGAGGTCAGGAGTTTGAGTCTTCTCACATGCGTTTGAGTGTAACCCTTAAAGTGCTTTTTTTTCTTTCTTTATTTTTCCCTATAATGGCTGATTTTTCTTGAATTGGTTGAGTTGTTGGGTTTGGTTGTTTTATGAACCCTCACAATTCATGTAGTGTTCCAAATTTGTACGCGGTGCTTTATATCTGATGTAAAATGATCTTTCCTGTCGATTGAAAAAAAATAAAAATAAATCTTACTTTATTGCTTTCTTTGATTTTTTCAAAAGCAAGATTCCTGTTAAAAGCACTTTCTACGAATGACAGTCAGCTTAGCCTACTTGAGATAATGGGTGGGTAGTAAATTCCTGTAATA
Organism: Rhododendron kiyosumense; assembly: GCA_019656275.1. NCBI lineage: Eukaryota > Viridiplantae > Streptophyta > Magnoliopsida > Ericales > Ericaceae > Rhododendron > Rhododendron kiyosumense. The sequence continues at coordinate 2,198 of BPLS01010676.1, read as the reverse complement.
ACACTGGTCTTGATCGTTAACCTATTTACTTTGTTTTAATTTTATTTTTCAATTATTATTTTATATTTTTCTTCATTCATTATTCTATCTTTTCTATTATTAATTTCATTTCTTTCTTTAACTCTCTTCACTTAGAGTAGTGCTATATGTACCGACCAAGGGGGAGAGAAAACGTACCGACGGCCGCCGGCCGGCCGTCTCCGGCCACCGGACGGCCGATCCGAGCCGTCCAAAAATTCTAAAAAAAAAAATCGATGGGGCCCGCGCGAGAATAAACGTCATCCGAGGTGTGTAGGGTGCTTGATCTGAGCATTCTTTTTTTGTATATATACACGTATATACATATATACACAAAAAAGGGGTGCTCAGATCAAGTACCTTACACACCTCGGATGACGTTTATTCTCGCATAGGCCCCATCGGTTTTTTTTTTTAGAATTTTTGGACGGCTCGGATCGGCCGTCCGGTGGCCGGAGATGGCCGGCCGGCGGCCGTCGGTACATTTTCTCTCCCCTTTTGGTCGGTCCTCATATCATTTTCGCTTCACTTATTATCCTTCTTTTAATCATTATTCCCTCCGTCCCAATTTACTTGTCACTTTTTGGAGTTCGTGCCACTTTTCAATTGATTATATCTTGTAATTTATAATATTTTAGGCGATTTTGAAAATATTGTATTATAGAACAAATCGAGATCTATCAAACAAGATCCATATTGGATATAAAATTCATTACCAATTTAAAGATATAACTAATTCTTTTTTCCGGTTGGAATAAAACTGTGACAAGTAAATTGGGACGGAGGGAGTACTTTATTTTTCTCTTCATTCACTACCAAAACTAAAATATCCGAAGTTACTAAACAAATAAGACCAGTGTTCTTCACAAAATGCGCAGACAACCAACAGGTTGCCTACTGTGGACAAAAGGAAGGTGGGCAAGACCTTATCCAATCATCGTACTGCGTCCACACTCTAAATTATCATTTGTGCAAATTTTCCCGTATTTGACTCAAGCCCACAATGAATTGCTTGTTACTTAGGGTGTTTCACTTTCTTTTAAAACTTTTTTTTTTAAAAAGAAAGTAATTTCAATATCAAAAATTATGTATTTATGCAAATAATTTTTCTATCAGTATAGATCTTATTTGATAGATCTTATTGAAATATTTTAAACGGTGCAAAAAAAATTAAAAAATTATTTTTCATTTTCCTTATATTTGAGTTTGAAATTACCTTCTTTTGAAAAAGAAAGAAATAAAAAGAAAGTGGAACGCGGCACACTCAGATAGTTTTTAAAACGGTCTTAATAACCTCTGCCTACTTGACAGAGGATAATAATATATTGACAAATAAGTTCAAATATTAATACATATTTCACGGATATTAATACATTTTTTTCGGATATCGGTACACTTTCTACCTAATTTCTGCGGATATTAGTATTTTCCTTTTTTCACAAAACCATCAAATCATTGGTTGTTGGGGGATGGCTGCTCGCAACCAAAAAGTTACTTCTACATTCTTGGTTTTCAATTGCCTGAAAATAAAATATACCGGGAGTCCACAACGGTCCACTCTTTCTTTTTCTTTTCTTTTCTCTTAACACGACGACATCATTCTTTTTTGCACTGACTAATCTAAAATTTTAATTTTAGGAATTGGATCGTCGCCAAATTTGGACCAGGCTATACAGTTCAAATATGCATCGTCCATTGTCACAATTATTAATTCACATCAAATTTAAATTATCTTTCGTTGAGTCTAGTCCAAAAATATACTAATGTATAATTCCTATTTAAACTATCTCGTCCAGTCCAAAAGTTTGAACTAAAGACGATCCAACACTTAATTCTATCACCATGTAGTCCCAAAAGTTAGTCCGGTTAGTTGGTAATTTGCTCTTTACACAATTGATCAGGGTACAATTTTTGGAATCTGATTACAAAAAAGTATTTTCTTGTGAATTCTTTATTTCCGGTGTGATGACCTGCTTTTGCGTAAATCGGAGAAGGAATTTATTGGGATTCGCATAAACTGATTCACACACTCTCTACCTGTCAAAAGAAAAAAAAAAATGGTTCTATTCCAATGTGACCTAAAGTCAACACTTTCGTACTTCTCACATAAATATCCCCATAAATATTCGTCGGCTGCTACTCTTCATATTTCCCTTCTCTTTCCTCAAAAATTTCGAAAG
>BPLS01010675.1:0-12376 GCA_019656275.1 Rhododendron kiyosumense | reverse complement strand
TCCTAACTTGTTTGTGCACAAAATGATATGGCCATTTTACCCTCTATCGGTCAAAAAAAAAAAATTTCCCGTCAAAACGCTCACATCTCCCTCATTTTAAATCGATCGAATGAAGACTTAATATATATCAATAAAGAGGGTTTTCAAAATACTATAATAAGGTCGAATCCATCCTTAAAAAAAAAAAGTTTTTGTTAAAGAAAAGAGGGTATAAAGCAAGGCCACTAAAAATATTATCGGAATACTAGCTACCACCCGTCCTCATTTTACATTTTGACCCTAAAACCATTCATTCACCACTGTCCCCTTACCATATACACCAAAATCACTGCACCACCACTACCACCAATGCTACGATGGCCATTGCATAAAGTGTATTTATGTTGTTGGGTTAAGTTTAGCGTTTCACCGACATAATTTATTTTTTGAACAACTGACGGTAAAATGGTCATATTTTTTCATGTACAAAATAATAGGATCCATAATACTTGGGTTCAAAAGTAAACTGAAAAAGCTTTTTAATGGTTCAAACGAAGCACAAAACGGAGTTTGCGAGTATTCGGGACAAGGCTGAGAAGTTTGACATATTATGTACTTTTTATGGGCCTCAGGCGCAATGCTACGCCCCCCAGGCGCATTTCATTGCGCCCCGGGCGCATCGTTTCTGATCACGAACGACCTGATTTTGCAATATTGCTACACGCTCTCCCGAACTTCAATTTGGACGTGGTTTGAACCGATAAAAAGCTTGTCAAATGTACTTTCTAACTCAAGTAGTTTGGATCCTAACTTGTTTGTGCGCAAAATGATATGACAATTTACCCTCTATCGGTCAAAAAACATATTATTTCGGTATAACGCTCACAACTCCCTCATTTTAAATCGGATGAATAGTTAATATATATCGAAAAAGAGGGTTTTCAAAATACTATAAGATGGATGTATCCATACGTAAAAATAATAAATTTTTGTTCATGAGAAAAGGGTATAAAGTAAGGCCACAACAGATATTATCGGAATACTAGCTTCCACCCGTCTACCTTTTACATTATTACCCAAAAACCGTTCATTCACCACTGTCACCTTACCATCTACACCAAAAGCACTGCACCACCACTACCACCAATGCTACGATAACCATTGCATGAAGTGTATTTATGTGGTAGCGTTAAGTTTAGCGTTTCACCGACATAATTTATTTTTCGAACAACTGATGGTAAAATGATCATATATTTTGATATACATTAAAAATAGGATCCATCCGTAAAAATAATATGGATGAATGAATACTATAAGATGGATGAATCCATCCGTAAAAATAATAAATTTTTGTTTATGAACAGTGAGTATAAAGCAAGGCCACAACAAATATTAAAGGAATACTAGCTTCCACTAGTCCACCTTTTACATTATTACCCTAAAACCATTCATTCACCAGTCACTTTACCATCTATATCAATATCACTGCACCACAACTACGACGAACGCTACGACGGCCATTGCACGAAGTGTATTTATGTTTTAGGGTTAAGTTTAGCGCTTCACTGAAATAATATATTATTTAAGACAACTGATGGTAAAATGGTCATATCTTTTGATGTATACAAAAATAGGATCCATAATACTTGAGTTAGAAATTTGACTCGAAAAGCTTTTTAACGGTTCAAACAATGCACAAATTGGAGTTCGAGAGTGATCGGGACATGGCTGCGAAGTTTGGCATATTAAGTAGTTTTTATGCGCCTCAGTCGCAATGCTATGCGCCCCAGGCGCATTTCATTGCGCCCCGGGCGCATCATTTCAGGACACAAACGACCTGATTTTGTAGTCTTGCCACACATACTCCCAAACTCCAATTTGGACGTGGTTTGAACCGATAAAAAGCTTGTCGAATCCACTTTCTAACCCTAGTAGCTAGTTCGGATCCTAACTTGTTTGTGCACAAATTGATATGACAATTTACCCTCAATCAGTCAAAAAACAAATTATTTCGGTATAACGCTCACATCTCCCCCATTTTAAATCGGATGAATACTTAATATATATCGATAAAGAGGGTTTTCAAAATACTATAAGATGGTCAAATCTATCCGTAAAAATAATGAATTTTTGTTTATGAAAAGAGGGTATAAAGCAAGACCACAACAAATATTATCGGAATACTACCTTCCACCCGTCCACCTTTTACAATATTTCCCAAAAACCTTTCATTCACCAGTCCCTTCACCATCTATACCAAAATCTCTGCACCACCACCACCACCAACGCTACAATGACCATTTCATGAAGTGTATTTATGTTGTAGGGTTACGTTCAGCGGTTTACCGAAATAATTTATTTTTCGAACAACTGATGGTAACATGGTCATTTCTGTTAATGTACAAAAGAAAAAACGATCCAGAATACTTGGGTTAGAAAGTAGACTCGAATAGCTTTTTAACGGTTCAAACGATGCACCAATTGGAGTCTGGGAGTGTTCGGGACAAGGCTGTGAAATTTGACATATTACGTAGTTTTTATGGGCCTTAGGCGCAATGCTATGCTCCCCAGGCGCATTTCATTGCACCCCGGGCGCATCGTTTCAGGGCACAAACGACCTGATTTTGAGGTCTTGCCACACGCACTCCCGAACTCCAATTTGGACGTGGTTTGAACCGATAAAAAGCCTGTCGAATCTACTTTCTAACCCAAGTAGGTTGGATTCTATCTTGTTTGTGCACAAAATGATATGACAATTTTCCCTCAATCGGTCAAAAAAACAAATTATTTCGGTATAACGCTCACATCTCCCCCATTTTAAATCGGATAGTTACTTAATATATATCGATAAAGAGGGTTTTCAAAATACTATAAGATGGTTGAATCCATTAGTAAAAATAATAAATTCTTGTTTATGAAAAGAGGGTATATATCAAGGCCACAACAAATATTATCGGAATACTACCTTCAACCCGTCCACCTTTTACAATATTACCCAAAAACCAGTCATTCACCAGTCACTTTACCATCTATACCAAAATAACTGCACCACCACTACCACCAACGCTATGACAACCATTGCATGAGTTGTGTTTATATTGTAGGGTTACGTTTAGCGGTTTACCAAACTAATTTATTTTTCGAACAACTGATGGTTACATGGTCATTTCTTTTAATGTATAAAAAAAATAGGATCCAGAATACTTGGGTTAGAAAGTAGACTTGAATTGCTTTTTAACGGTTCAAACGATGGACAAATACAAGTCTGGGAGTGTTTGGGACAAGGCTGCGAAGTTTGGCTTCTTACGTAGTTTTTATGCGCCTCAGGCGCATAGCATTTCAGGTCACAAATGAACTGATTTTGCGCTCTTGCCAAACGCACTCTCGAACTCCAATTTTTACACGGTTTGAACCGATAAAAAACTTGTCGAATCTACTTTCTAACCCAAGTAGTTTTGATTCTAACTTGTTTGTGCACAAAATCATATGACAATTTTCCCTCAATCGGTTAAAAAAAAAATTATTTCGGTATAACGCTCACATCTCCCCCATTTTTAATCGGATAAATACTTAATATATATCGATAAAGAGGGTTTTCAAAATACTATAAGATGGTCGAATCCATCCGTAGAAATAATAAATTTTTGTTTTTGAAAAGAGGGTATAAATCAACGCCACAACAAATATTATCGGAACACTACCTTCAACCCTTCCACCTTTTACAATATTACCCAAAAACCATTCATTCACCAATCACTTCACCATCTATACCAAAATCACTGCACCACCACTACCACCAACGCTACGACAACCATTGCATGAAGTGTGTTTTTGTTGTAGGGTTACGTTTAGCAGTTTACCAAAATAATTTATTTTTCGAACAACTGTTGGTTACATGGTCATTTCTTTTAATGTACAAAAAAAATAGGATCCAAAATACTTGGGTAAGAAAGTAGACTCGAATAGCTTTTTAACGGTTCAAACGATGCACAAATTTGAGTCTGGGAGTGTTCGGGACAAGGCTGCGAAATTTGACATATTACGTAGTTTTTATGCGCCTCAGGCGCAATGATATGCTCCCCAGGCGCATGTCATTGCGCCCCGGGCGCATCACTTCAGGTCACAAATGACCTGATTTTGCGGTCTTGCCACACGCACTACCGAACTCCAATTTGGACGTGGTTTTAACCATTAAAAAGCTTGTTGAATCTACTTTCTAACCCAAGTAGTTTTGATCCTAACTTGTGTGTACACAAAATGATATGACCGTTTTACCCTCTGTCGGTCAAAAAATAAATTTTTTCGGTAAAATGCTCACATCTCCCTCATCTTAAATCGGATGAATACATAATATATATCGATAAAGATTGTTTTCAAAATATTATAAGATGGTCTAATCCAAGCGTAATAATAATAATTTTTTTTCTATGAAAAGAGGGTATAAAGCAAGGCCACTACAAATATTAATATTGGAATTCTAGCTACCACCCCTCCACCTTTTACATTATGACCCTAAAGCCATTCATTCAGCACCGTCACTTCGCCATCTACACTAAAATCACTGCACCACCACTCCGACCAATGCTACCATGCCCGTTGCCTGAAGTGTCTTTATGTCGTATTAAGTTTAGCGTTTTACCGAAATAATTTATTTTTCGAACAACTGATGGTAAAGTGGTTATATTTTTTGATATACAAGGAAAATAGGATCCATACTACTTGGGTTAGAAAGTTGACTTGAAAAAATTTTTAATGGTTCAAACCATGCACAAATTGGAGTTAGGGAGTGTTTGGGACAAGGCTGCGAAGTTTTGCATATTACGTAGTTTTCATGCGCCTCTGGTGCAATGCTATGCTCCCCAGGCGCATTTGATTGTGCCCCAGGCGCATCGTTTCTGGTCACAAACGACCTGATTTTGCGGTCCTGCCACATGCACTCCCGAACTCCAATTTGGACGTGGTTTGAACCGATAAAAGGCTTGTCGAATCTACTTTCTAACCCAAGTAGTTTGCATCCTAACTTGTCTGTGCACAAAATGATATGACCATTTTACCCTCTATCGGTCAAAAAACAAATTATTTCCGTAAAACCCTCGCATCTCTCTCATTCTTAATCGGATGAATACTTAATATATATCGATAAAGAGAGTTTTCAAAATACTATAAGTTGGTCGAATCCATCCATGAAAATAATAAATTTTTGATTATGAAAAGAGAGTATAAAGCTAGGCCACTACAAATATTATCGGAATACTAGCTATCACCCGTCCACCTTTTACTTTATTACCCTAAAACCATTCATTCACCAGTCACTTCACCATCTACACCAAAGTCACTGCACCACCACTACCACCAACGCTACGACGACCATTGCATAAAGTGTATTTATGTTGTAGGGTTAAGTTAAGCGTTTTATTGGAATAATTTATTTTTTGAACAACTGATGGTAAAATGGTCATTTCTTTTTATGTAAAAAAAAAATAGGATCCATAATACTTGGGTTAGAAAGTGGACTCGAAAAGCTTTTTAACGGTTCAAACCATGCACAAATTGGAGTTCGGGAGTGTTCGGTACAAGGCTGCAAAGTTTGACGTATTACGTAGTTTTTATGCGCCTCAGGCGCAATGCTTTTTGAAGAATGATTTCTTCAGGGATGTTTGGAAAACTTGGTTGTGCTTCATCTCTGGTGTTTCTTGCTGCCTTTCCTCCTCTACGTTGGGTCTTACCCTTCCATTGTGAGAATGCTACGGTTTCCATTCACTCCTCTCCAAACTGTTTCAAGTGCTAGAGTTCTCTGTTTTTATGGAGAAAGGATCGATGGTTCTTGCTTGCATTATTAGGGTTAGCTATATTTAAGGAAGTAGATATTGAACGGGTCTTTCTTGGATGATCAGCCACATAGGGCCGGCTATGAGTTTCCAGGGGCCCGATGCGAACTTTTTAGACAAAATCTGCTCTTTAAATCACGAACAAAATGCTTTTCACCGGATAAAAACAACTTGATAGATTAATATTACAAGTACTTAAAGACATAAACTAAAATGATAATCATTTTGGTAGTTAGTTTTGTTTTTTTTGTTTTGTCAGAAAGTGAGAAAATTGTATTCATAAACGCCTAACGGCACTTACAAAACGGAGATCACTACAAAGAACTTCGACAAAGCCAAACTAATCATCTAACAAATAGAAAACAAGTAAATCACAAGGCAATCGATATCTTTCATCCTAACCCAGACATGGCCTAACGCAATAGCGACTTTTTAAACTGCCTAACATCTAATTAGGAGTCTCAAACGAGAAAAAGTGAAAAGTTAAAGACGAAAGACACCAAATACCTAGACGATCAGATGCACTCCACTCAAGAATGAACGCACCAATGAACTCCCAAGAACTACATATCTGCAAGCCGCCACGGGTTGCCTCGCCAAAGACATCGTGCAGGGAAAGAACGTTGAAGCATAGATATCGTTGTGAAACAACCTCGATTGAGAGAACCCGATCTGTAGACAAAATTCGTCTAAAGACGAAACTAATAACTCTCATTGAACGAGAGACAAAACTCTCACAGATTAGACAAGTCGTAGATCTGAAGAGACAGAAGGGAAAACAACAAAAATAAAGAAAAGGAGTCGGTAGTACCATGGCCTCCCCCTCCCGCCGCCGCATACGGGTATGAAACCCATGGGGAGGAGGGGAAGGAAAAAGATCAAGAAGTGATGGTGGCTAGGGTTAAGAGAGAGGAAGATAGAGATAGGGTCGTGTGTGAGAGTCGTTGGGGAGCTTTGGTAGTAAGTTCAAAATGTAATAATGTATCACTTTTTTTTTGTGTCAAAAAGTGGGAAGATTGTATTGATAAACGCCCACCGACACTTACAAAACGGAGATCATTACAAAGAATTTCGATAAAGCCAAACTAATCGTCTAACAAATAGAAAACAAATAAATCATAAGACAATCGATGTCTTTTATCCTAACCCAAACATGGCCTGACGCAATAGCGACACTTTTAAACTGCCTAACATATAATTAGGAGTCTCAAACGAGAAAAAGTTCAAAGTTAAGGACAAAAGACACCAAATATCCAGACGATCATATGCACTTCACCCAAGTATAAACCCACCAATAAACTCTCAAGAACTAACGTCAACATTCTTGCTTTTTTTGTGAGGAAAATTGTAATTAAGCTCTCATAGTAATTTGTCAAAGCTATAATGTACGTGTACAAAAATTTGGGCAGCCTTTCGAAATTAGATAAAATTTGGGTTCCCTTGTGGCTGCATCTCAGTGTATGCCCAAAGCCGGCCCTGAGATGCACCACATGTACTGGATAATTTGATTAGGGTTGAGCATGGATCAAATTGTTTGGATTTTGTGATCAATCAAGAACCGAATCATTTTACACAAATCAATGATTTTTTCTTTTATCTCTTCTTTTACCTTATTTCCCTCCCTTCAATTTTACCCTATAATGCTATAATAAAAAATTACCACATCAGCTTTTTAATTATTCATTTAAGAGATTGTTAAATTTTGCAATGTAGATGTCTACAATGACATAATTAAAATTGAATAATCAAAACTTATCACATCAACTTTTCAAACTGCAAAAAACTAAAAATTGTGAACAGTAAAAAATAGTTTTGAAACTAATAATAACTATACCCATAGCAAAAGTCTTTACACCCAAACCCAAATTCTATGAACCTGCAGCCAATCGAGCATACCTGTAAAACAAGTAAACGATAAAGGAAGTGGATGGCCTAGGCTTCATTCACAGTTCTTCCGGTAGCTGTTAAAAAGTTTCACCTTCTTTGGATCTCATTTTTTGGGCAACTCGTACAAGGGATTGTTTTCTTACTGCCTGTTTGAAAAGAGGCGTGAACAAATTCACAACACAATGAAAGGAAGAAATAAGACTTCGGGAAATTGTTATTGGAGGCAATGCAGGAATAGTGGGTTTTATTTGTCCTGTATTTCAAACACACACGACTAAAGGAACTCGGCCTATAAAAGGCCTTCAAATCCTATATTTTAAGTACTAGGCTGGTAAGGATCAGGTGTTAATCCCAAGGAATTGACCAAACTGTGACTTCTCTGCATTTTTTCAAGAGTTTTACGAGTTATTTTTTGGAAATGCAGGACCATGAAATAGGTGATTCTCTATGGACATAGGAATGTACTCGGTCTTTGGCATCCATTAGGAAGCACGGAAATACAACAATAATAAAACTTATTGTTATCCTAACATAACAAACCACATAACAGAGTCAAGAGTAAATTATTGAAAGTTTGTTAGATTTAATTCACACATGCAGACTACCCCAATCCATTCTCACCGCAATAGTCATAATGGGTTTTGGAAACGCAGGTTCATGAAATAGTTGATTCTCTATGGCCATAGGAATCTACCCGGTCTTTGACATCAGTTTGGAAGCACAAGAATACAACAATAATAAACCATTATGTTATCCTAAAATAATAAACCACAAAACAGAGTCTAGAGTAGATTGTTGAAAGTTTGTTAGATGTAATTCACACGGGCGGCCTACGCCAAACCATTCACCGTAATAGTCATAACGGGAAATTAATTCTTTCCGGCGGTATGTATGTAGTTAGAGGTACATGCTGACAATTGCAACGACTACCCTTTGGGATTTTGTTTTAATCCTACACCAATTGAAGTGTGGGCACATGCCCCAAAATTCTCGAATTTGTTCTTAAAAAATTCGGGTGCAGCCCTCTTTGAAAAGCGCGGCGAAACGCTTCGATTCAGAGTCGCCACTCGGGTTTTAGCGGTGAAACACCCAAGGAACCGAACTCGAAAACGTTTTGCTACGTTGTTTGATTTGAAATATTTTGTTTGATTTGAAGTGGTGCAGACTGGTCCGTTGTCACCTTCGATATTGAGGTTCGGGAGCCAGATTATGAGAGGGGAAGGGTTTTATGGCACCCCTCTCGCCCAATCAGGAGATCGGTCTCTACTCAGGCATTTTATAAACTTTTACATTTTTCTCTCATTGATCATATTTTTTAGCTAATTAGGGCGGAGGAACAGTTAATGGAGATTAATACTATAACAACTTGTAGTTTATGTAACAAAATGTTTATGGATGATGATTTGCTTGAATTAAGAACATAGATTGAGAGTAAGCACTGAGAGCAGTTTCAATGAGATGGTGTACGCTGTTTTTCAAATGCGTCAACAGGCAACACACTGGCATGCAGTGGCCGAGCCTCTGCACGCCACCATGCCCTGCGTACGCCACCCAAACACTGGCGTACACTACCCTTTTTCATTCACAGTCTTTGCTTTCAACCCTCTAGGCTCTGGAATGGACCAGTACACACCCAGGACAAACAACGAAGTTCATAAGACAATCATATTTACAGATACAGATACAAGAAATGCCTTGGGGCCATGAAAATAGATAAGAAACCCCATAAACAGAGTGGGGGAATAATAAGAGGCTGGAACTAAGCTACGATGCAAGGGCCAGCCACTGAACCTGATATTGCTATCGTACGCCAGTCATGGGACCCCGTACGCCAGCCACATCATTTGTCCAGTACTTGGCTTTACATCATCTGGGTTCTGGAACATGACCAGAAGCACCCCAGAGGCCTTTTAAAGCAACTGAAGCAAGTATTGAAAGTTGCAGCTAAGCAGTTCTAAAATACAGGAAGCAATGAACTGGTTTTTAGCATGTCATAAGGTGATGAACATGAAATATAAACGAGAAACAGACAACCCATGATCCCCACACCAGCAATGTTCGTACTGCCTTGACTGGCGTACGGCTTGTGTGTACTGGCGTGCGCCACGGTTTGCCTTGCACGATTGTTTTATTTTACCAGTCCAGGGCCAGGACTAGTATTGGTTACTAGCCTGGACCTTTCTGGTTACCCTCAGGGGTTGAAAACAGAAGGTCACACAAAGGTGGTATACCTTTTTGTGTTGAGGTGTGAAGATGGTTTTGAGCTTTGGTGTTGAAGATGGTGGTTGGAGGACGACCGAATGGCAGTAATGGGGGTGTGGGGTACTCCTCTATTTCTTACTCTTTCAATGAAGAAGAAAGAGCAAGAGAAAGAAGAGAGAAAGAGGGCTTAGACTTCTTAATGTGGTTAACCCCTTGCAAGTAAATACAAGGGGGGGATTTATGGAGGAGAGATGACTGGAGAGGGGGGCAGTCAGCTGGGGTTAAAGGCTAGTTGGGTTAAGGAGAGGAGGCTCCCATGCATTTAATGCATGGGACTAGGTGATGGGGAGTATAGGAGAGAGAGGGGGACGTTCCCTGCAGAAAGCCATCATCAGGAAGCTGCGCACTATACTAGGACGGCTACAAAATCTCGAGCACGTGACAGAAAAGTGGTGATTTGACCAGCCTTGACCAAGCGTACGCCATCCATGGACCGGCATGCGCCAGTCAAACTGAGTCAACGGTCGATGTCCGACACGTGGCAGCTTCCTGGTGCACGCCAAGTCAAAGCTGGCGTATGCAAGCAGGGTTTTGCTGGGATTTATGTGGCTCTGGCTTTGAAGGGTTTGAAGGGATCGAAATGGGTTTTGAAAAAATTTGAAAGGGGAATATCCAAAGCTCAAAGCTCAAGACCTTTCATCGACATCGGAGCGTTTTCAACCTTTTATCATCATTGGGGTAACAAAAGACCGTAAAACGCGCTAATCCGGATAGTCCAAAATAGGGTGTCTACATGAAGTCGTGCATTTCTGTCGAACGGTTGGTGTGTATTATGCTATGATTAATACGAAGCGCAGTTAATTGCATGTATGTAGTTATACCATTTGTTTTGGTCCAAATTCGACAAATTTTAAAAGGGCAGTCAATACAATGTAGTTATCCATTGAAGGTATGATACAACAACCCAAGTCTCTTTGTTTTGTTTTTTTTTTTTGTTTAAGAATCGTATAGTTCTAAAGGGGCAAAGGAACCCAAGTCACTTTCTCTGTTAAAATCATTTGCGGAAAGTATCAACTTGATTTTTAAATGTGCCATTGAAACATTGTGTCGAACAGGTAGTAGGCAAATAATAAAGCCTGATCAAATTATTTTGTAACAGTAAAATGTACAAGGGTAAATGCAGATGTAGATGATGTGTGAATGTATGTAGTTAGGGGTGGCGGGTGGACTCAGTGCCAGCCCCGACATTTGGGTTGTCCAAGCCTAACCTTCTGCTTGGTTGCCCCTAAATATATTTTTTTGCTGGATTTCTAATTTTTTTTGTATACATACAAATTTTTTTTTGTTGCCCCTTGCCGGGGGTTGCCCGAACCAGCCGGCTTGCGGGGCTTACCCCTAGCCGGCCTTGGGTGGATTTACTGGGTTTTCCTTCCCGGCGGGCTTTTCTCCGGCGTACTAGAGGTAGAGTGAGCGTTTCAATTGGCGCAAACTTGATTAATCCCTCCCGGTGGCCATCTGGTGGCCGAAACTCTGATTTGGCGAAGACCAGATTAATCCTTCCCAGTGGGCGTCTAGTGGCCGGAACTCTGGTGTCGTAGGTGTGGGCGGACTGGCGTCGGGGTGGGGTAATTTCCATTTGGTGTAATGGGGAGTGTGATGGTGTAGTTGGGGGAACCGTTGGGAGTTGGGGTGCGTTGTTTGGGGGTCTGGGGTGGGAATAGTCGCGTCTGTTTTGGAGGAACAAGATTTAGGAAGGCTGCGTGTGTTTTGAGGGAGTAGGGTTGAGAGGGGTAATTTGGGAAAGTGAAAAGTCGACAAACAGCCGACTCTTTTAAGAAGAGGTATAGATGTGCCTCAAGCGTAGTTGAATGCGCCCTGGGCACATCCTATTTCCTCTCACTACATAATGCGACTCGGGCGCATTTGAATTGCTCCTCGGGAGCATTCACTTTTTTCTCTTTTGATGTAATGAACCAATAAATTCCATGCCAACATGGTCGAAAGTGCAAAATTTTTTAACCGTGAACTCCATAATTATAAAAAAAAAAAAACACTCCAATGGTCATGGGTTCTTGTGTTAGCCCATATTTATTTGTCGATGAAACAATTCTTGAACAAAAAATTTGGGCCTCGAGGCACTTTCGAAAGGAAACACTTTTGAGGGTATCGATTTCCAAAAGCAAAACCATAGATCGATCCTGTGGCTTCAACGAAGCTCCACCCCTACTTCTTCATCAAATCGTTGTCGTTCATACCTCCCCTTACTGCTTCAACTCTGTCCCACCTAGTAGTATGTGTAATAGCCAGCATTAGTTTGTACCATGATCCCGGAGCCATTTTGCTGCATGAACTTCTCTCTCCATGTCCCCACACTTTGCATAAAAATCGAACAATAAAGTTTCAAGAACACTTTGATAAAATCCATTTTCAATAGCAAAATCATACAAATTTTTTCCTTGAAAAAGATTACCATTCTTCCC
>BPLS01010673.1:0-16768 GCA_019656275.1 Rhododendron kiyosumense | reverse complement strand
CAAAGGCAGCAGTGTAATTCCACGAAGTAGGCGTGTAGTAGTCAAATCCCACCACATGTACCCAGTTAAAGTTCTTCTTGATAGATTCAATTGGAAAACTTGCATTGTTAAGGTATGGGGAGAGCTGGACAGCCATTGTCAAGATGAGTTGAGACCCACTTGAGTTTGCTGACTCTAATTCAATCGCCAATCGCCATTCATCGAATAGGGTGGCCACGTTTGCCATTTCAGATCTAGTATTGAGTGTACTGATTAAATACAGCCAGAATAAGTCCAGCCCATCAAACCCATATGATCGAGCTGTTTTTATGGAGGACTCGATGAAGGACTTCCTGAACTCGGATTGGCTAAACATCGAGGACAAAGTCCAAGAATCCACTGATCCTACACCGATCGATAAAAGCGTTGTTACCGTTAGATTCTTTTGCTTGACAGTGGGGGTGAAGGTGGAGAAGGACTGGGCATCTGATGAAATGGAAAGTTGGTACGTGGAAGGGTTCAGGCTTGCGCAACCGCATATGAGGTGAGTGAAGAGGGATGAGTTTAAGTCAGTTACGGGCAATTCGCTGCTGGAGAACCAGTAACCGGATTTGATCCACGTTTGAGCAGATGAAAACGGGAATTTGGAGGAAAGAAAGAGGAGGAAAAGGGTGGGTATAGTTAGTGCCATGGCCATGGAAGAGTGGTTGCTGACATTTGTGGCTAGTTATGACAAGCAATTGATGTCGTGTGGGTTTAAATTCGAGAAAAAGTTACTATACCCCGGATGAGCCGGTAACTCAACTTTTGACCGGAAAACCAACAGACGTACTCCACACTCCACAGTCATCCCAAATACTGTAGCAGAAGCTGCAATATGAGCATTAGGCCCTGTTCTAAAACACTTTTTTAAAAAATGAGTACTTATTTCACATTTTTAAACTCAAAAATAATGTAAATAAAATATTATTTTTTATTTTTTTTGCACCATATAAAAGATCTCGATAAGATCTATCAAACAAGATATATATTGCTAAGAAAATTATTTACGTAGACATATTATTTTTTAGTTTAAAATTGTCTTCTTAAAAAATAAGTACTTAAAATGAATTTCGGAACAGCTTATGCTTTGTTTGGATTGAAATTTGAAAAGTGTTTTTGAAAAATAGTAGGGGTAATGAGTGGAGAGAGAGAGAGAGAAAGGTAGAAAATAGGAAGAATTTAGGGGAATTTTTTAAAAAATTCTTTTTGAATCGCGTAGTAAACAAGGTATAGTTGGAAAAGAGAACTTCCATTGGTGAACTTCCATTGAAACTTTATACAACGCGGTTTTGGAAAAGAGAAGTTGCTATGTTTTGGTAAGTTTTTGAAAAATTTTGTAAGGTTATGAGTGGGAAGAAAAATAAGAGTAATGATTAGAGAAAAATGAGAATAATAATTGGAGATAGAAGTGAGTAATGATTAGAATTAGGAGTAATGAGTGTTTTTTAAGTTGAGAATTTTTTTTCAAAAGGCAATTCAAACAAAGTATCTCTCCAGAAAAGAAAATAAGGCACTTGCATTCTGGTGTGAGCTGGAGCAACAGCGCCAGAGTGAGGAGCTGTCTACTCGTGTAACTGGACGGTCTGATCCTAATCACATATCTTTAACTGATGCCAAATTTCTCATAAAACCAATACTTGCTAATACAGTGGTTAGTGATATCTTACTCCCTCCATCCTAATTTGAATGACAATTTCAATATTTCGGACGCCTTAAATAATTATTCATAATGCTTTCTATAAGTAATATTCTATGAATCTTGTTTGATAAATTTAAATCAGGCTATTAGATGATTTTGAAAATTTTTAAAAACATCATAAATTGCCCAAATAGAAAAGTAAATTTCAAAAGGCACAAAGCGGACAATGTCATCCTTTTTTGGGACGAAATGAGTATATATCAATGCCGTTTTGGATATACCTAATCATGGGGTATAATCTCATTAACAATGTATATGCTACCTCTTGTTTTCTTCTTTTCCCACTTTAGTCTATTCTGTTTTTTTTTTTTTGAAAAGAGTCTAGTCTGTTTTCAAGCCTCCAGTCCTTCACCCATCAAAAACGGCAAAATTAGAACAGTACGTCTTCCAAATAGACCATTTGATGGGAGAATGAAGCAAAATGGATTTTTTTTTGAAAAAGGGTTGGTAGCCCATTTGGCACGGGTGATGGGGCTTAAGTGCCTTTTCCTCCGCATGCACTTGGGTTTGAACTACTCCAGTTGCAAAAAATATATATGAGTTGGAGGATTGGGTGGAGGGCTCTTTGCCAGCTGTGCGCCTAGGTGGTGCTGTGATGACGGTCTGTCTTCACGAACAATAGCTATGGCTCAATCCGGACATTCCACAGCAGGTCGAAAACCCCTATGGTCACGCCCAAGGAGGGTTGCTATATTGGTCGCTCCCTCCTATCCTTTTTGATTATCAAAAAAATGAAAAAAGGGTTGGAAAATCTACCACCGAGGTGGTAGCCCAGTTGGTGAGGGCCACTGCTCCCCTTAAAGCAGACGGAGGTTCGAGTCCTGACAGGTGCTCGAAACCCCGTTTGCAGACCAAAAGGGAGACTTTTCACCAGCTGTGCACTAAAGTGGTGTCGTGATAACGGCCCGTCCTCCTGAACGGTAGCTATGGCTCAAACCGGACATTTTATTGGCCCGGTAGGAAGCCTCTATGGTCACACCAAGAGAAGTTGTTACACTGGTTGCCCCCTCTCACCCTTCCTGATGATCAAAATAAATAATAAAGATTTTAAATTTTGCAATCTTTTTGAACCGGTGCAAAAATCTTTTTTTTTTTTTGATCATTTTATCTTAGGGAATCATTATTAATTTTTAACTCTACGGCTCTTGTTGAAGAGCCCTTCAAGAAGTTGAGAACCATAAAACCAAATTAAAAAAATTAAGTTTTTCAATTTTCAATTCGTTTAAACCTGTGCAAAAAATTTAGTTTTTTATCATTTTATCTTAAAAGAACATAATTAATTTTTAACTCTAAAGTTCTCGTTAAAGAGCCCTGAGAAAAGCATAAAACCAAATACTGTATAACAATCCGAAACCGCGTTGTATAGGCCGGTTTCGGTGGAAGTTCAAGTCGGTAGGTGTAGCTTTACCGCCTAATTTCAAAGCAGTGTCAGCCTTTTCCACCCATGTGATTGATTGATGAAGGTTGTTATGGCAAATTGACCCCATTACCCTTTTCCCCTAATTTGGGATGCACCTCATTTTTTCAATAATGTTAAAGAAACCGACAGGAGGGACTAACCACGGCCACAGCTAACGCATGGATGATTTGAGTCATTCAAAATTTGTAAAATAAATTTTGAGTGGACCCATGAGAACTCAGATTCATTTGATATGTGTAGATATTCGATCCAATCATCTCATTTTTCGTTGCTTATTCTAAAGTTACTTAGGGCCGTTTATTGCCGTGGCATCTCAAACGGTAACAAAAAGGACACCCAAGCCCGTCAAGCCTCTCATTTACAAGTCAAGTGGTCGGTGGATTTGGCATCCATTGCTTGACGTCTGACAGCAAGGTCAAATCCCTTTTTTCCTTGAGAGATCATTTCAGAACCAAACTTTCCACTCCAAAATCTACGCTAAGAGCATGTACATAAGAGTAAGTAAACTCATATTTTTAGTCATTTTACTTAATCAAAGCCAAAAAAACAGTTTGCACCAACCTCTGGAAACACATAAATATTTTACCTTTCTGAAAATTGCTCTCAAAACTAGAGAGCAACTGTTTTCCAGCAAAACATTAAAATATTTTTCTTTTTCTCTCCTCCCTTCCACTTCTTCATTCTCTCTCTACTCTTTTTGTCTCTCTCTCTATTTTATAGTATATTTTTTAAAAATAAAGAGGTATAATAGAGATGATTGGTGTAAGATTGAGAATGATTTGATTAGGTAAAATAAAAAAAGTGAATTATTGAATAGGTAAAATAACTTTTATTGATGTACATACTCTAATGCTAAGAGCATCCACACCACTGTCGCTACTTCTTGCTCAAAGTTAGAATAAAGAGCAAAACAGCATAAAGCCTCCTGCATCAGCCTCTTGTCCTCCCTTCCTACTTTGCAATTTGTTTACCTCTGCTACAGTGTCTCCTTGGAACAAACGAGGCACTATTTATCATACTATATTATTTTACTATTTAATTTGTACCCCACCAATGAGTCTTTTGTATTCTTTTTTAAATCGGATCCGAGCCAGCTTGTGCCCCTCGACTAATTTCGGAGCCCTGAATATAACGTTCAGACATAATCTCAGTGCTCTAATTTTCCATCTATTTAAATCGGTACGAAGATCTTATTTTTTTTATCATTTTATCTTAAAGTATCATAATTGTTTTTTGTCTATAGGGCTTTCATAATCAAGTTTCTATGAGAGCTCTAGAGACAAAATTAATTATGACTCTTTAGGATAAAATGATTAAAAAAATAAGTTTTTTGCACAAATTCAAATAAATTAAAAATTAAAGCATTTAATTTTTTTTAATTGATCGCTATAGAGTATACGTATTACGTTTGAGGAAAAAATAATAATAACATCTCAATATTATTTTGGAAGAAGAAGGAAATTATATATTAATAGACCATAAATTAGAATAGTGAGTTTGATGCAGTAAGTATTTTAAAAATGACTAGCTAAAGTAATAAAGTGATATTTTAAAATATAATTTGATCTAAAATTTAGAAAGATTGATACAGATGCTCTTACCACTATACGGCGTTCCCCTTTCACTTTTCACCATTTGTCCAAGTATCCCTTGAACTTCTCTCCTTTTTTTTCATGATCTCTAAACCTACTTTTTACCATCATTGTCACAATTCTTCTGTGCGTTTTAACCTAAATTTTTTTTTATGCTTCATTTGTCCCATATTGTTCGTCCTCTGCGACAAAACATGTAATTTTTTTATCAAAAAATAAAATACTTCCGTGCATAGAACGAGGGACTATTAAATTTATTATCATCTTGTCTTTGAAGCTTTCTCTCAAATTCATAATACCCACTAAATAGCCTAAATATGTGTAGCAAGTAGTATGAATGTGAGTTGTTCATATTTTTGCCAATGTTTGAAATGTGCCACTCAATGGGGTGAACGAAATAAACAACACATATCACCTTTTTAAATTCTAGAATGATCGAGGCTATTTGTGCGTCACATGGCCCAAAGATGAGAGAGCGTGAGTTTCGATTTATTCGAAGGTCGGCGAATATTATTTCAAATTTCATTGGCAAGTTCGCAATTGCAAGGTTCTGGTATTAGAATATAGAAAGCTAGACATCCTGCTTGATTAGTGTATCTGCTGGAAGAGATAGCCATGTTTTTTAATGTGCCGACGACCGGGAAAAAAACAACAAACGCACAATCTTTCTTGATAGGAAAGGCACTTCTGCTGTTCTACATATATCCCTCCAAGAAATAAATGGCTTAGTGAGTTGCACTGAATTAGACATTAGTACTTTACAGAATTTGAATGCTTTGGTTCGAAAGTGAGACTTGCCCATGATGCAGGTTAATTGGCATTCACCACTTGAAGTCTCGAGCCACTTCTGCCCACATTATTTGATCCTTCCTCTCAATTATAAATAGATATGCAACCCGAATTTTCACTAAGTCACTCGAAAAAATATTTCCAACAATTCGGATCAATCGTGTGGAATCCGAATCTGAGCTCCGTGCATGATGGTGAACCCTTCGTTGGTACCCATAAATGATTTTATGCGTGAAAAATCTGCCACTCTTCTTTGTTATTCTTCAAAGTAGCTCATCAGCTTACTAAATTTAGGGTTTTACATAAGCCCTTTTATTCAGTTAATCCTTGTATAGTTATATTTTCTGTTTTCCAAGAGTTACATGCTCCCCATGCTTGTTTGGCTGCAATGAAAACAAAAAACACATACATTAGAAAAGTTAATTTTAGAATTAAAATCCAACCACAAGAGACCTGAGCTTTGGTTGTAGGTTTAAAGCGTTGCAGTGGTTAATTACTACGGATGGCTTACCACTTACATATCAATGACTCATGATCGAATGTCACTGTCCCATCTTTTCAAAAGAGTTTTCCTGACAAAAATTCTACTCCCACAGTCCCATAATTTTAATCCCTGTTGGTATTTAATTAAGTTGTTACGGTGCATGAAAAAGATACAAAAGAAATTGCTTTTGGGACTGTAATTTTTTAGTGCCAAAACCTATGGCATAGAATACCAGGAGGCTAGGACCAAAATTATTGAACAAGGGAGTATATGTCCGTCATTTTTCTTAAATTTTAACTTCAAAATGCTAGTCGAGGTACGTGCAAACTAGTCTAGACACATAGTTATCGAAATGAAAAAACAAAAAATTTCAACATGCATGAATTTATGGTTAGATTGAGACCTATATAACTTGTTTTGAGAGATCCCAATTGTTATCTGCTGCAACATGCCAAGTAAAGTAACCAAGCAACCCTTCCTACTTAATATATGAAACCTTGGCAGAGATACTCTGGGTGCCATCATACCCTATCCAAGTTGTCCCAGGCTCCCAGCATAGCAACAGTTTGAAACAATTGTGCCGTTGTACACCGTTGCGGCCTTGTTTTCGGCTATGAACCCCAAGATCTCTCCGTAGCGCATCGCCCCGTTGCCCGATCCAACCGGCCCATCAGCCGGTGCCAAAAGCCCTTGGTTGTTCGTGTCCGCAAGCTGCCACGCGTACCCGTAAAGCGGCATTCCGAGGACCAACTTCTTTGGGCTCACCCCGGCCTGGATCCAAGACCCGACTCCGTAACTTCCTCTGATTGGGCCCGACGGTTCGTACAGGGCTGCATGTGAGTTGGTCACTTTGGCCCATGAAGGATCGTAGAAGTCATAGGCCATCAAGTTGATCCAGTCCAAGCTATTGGATATGGACTGGGCTGGATAGTTCAGCCCATTAATAGACGGCCGCAGTTGAAAGCAACGCTGGTTGTCCGGCGTATTGGTGGGCGTCGGTTGCCACGGCAGCCCGCCACTCGTTGAGGAGGGCACCCAGGTTGGCCATTTCTGAAGTGGATTGTGGGTACTCCCAGTCAAGATCCAAGCCATGGAAGCCATATGACCTGTTGGGTATTTAGACGTCAAAAAGGAACCCTATGAGAAGATTGTTTGAAATTTGAAATTACCAAAGCAAACACTCTCTTAAAACTTCACAAGCAATAAATTTTTTTCCCTATCAATTTGCTTCCGGGTATAGCATCGAGACACATGGATGTCATTCTAAAATCATATGAGCAACTCTTTTTTGTTTTGCTTTGGGTAATGTAACTTCAGATTTGGTTGCTTAGGAGAATGAGGCCATGCTTGCTTATCATACCCTTAGTGCTGCTGAGGAAGCTTTTAAGAAACAAAAATCAAGGGTTCATTGGTTGAAGTTAGGGGATAACAACACTCAGTATTTTCACAAGAAGATGTCTGCCAACAGATTACGTAATAAAATCTTATCCATTCATGATGTTAATGGGGTAAGGTTAGATGACCCAAAGGATGTCAAACAAGAAGTTGTTTCTTTTTATATGCGACTATTAGGTACTAGATTTCCTAATTGTATTGAAGCTATAGATGTTCTGCATGATCTTGATGTGGCCAAAGTCCCTATGGAATACCAAGATGCCCTTACTAGCCTTGCTTCTGTTGAGGAAATTAAGAGTGCCATGTTTTCTATTGGAGGTGATAAAGCTCCTGATCCGGATGGATATAATGCTGCTTTTTTTCAAAAAAATTGGGGTGTGGTTGGTCCAGATGTGGTTCTTGCTGTTTAATCCCTCTTTGTTACTGGAGGGATGCCTAAAGGGTGGAATGCCACAGTTTTAACTCTGGTTCCCAAGGTTGCTGCTCCTATTAGCATGAAAGAGTATAGGCCTATTGCATGTTGTAATGTCCTTTACAAATGCATTACAAAAGTTCTAGCAAAAAGGATGCAAGGTATTCTGCCTCTTATTATTAATCATGGTCAATCTGCTTTTCTCAAAGGAAGATCTATAGTTAATAACATATTGCTTATGCAAGAATTAGTCAGGAATTACCATAGAGATGAGGGGCCCCCACGGTGTGCCATCAAGATTGATTTCATGAAAGCCTACGATTCTGTATCATGGGGGTTCTTGTCTGAAATGGTGGTTGCTATGCAGTTCCCAACTCAGTTTATTCAATGGGTGCTATGCAGTTCCCAACTCAGTTTATTCAATGGGTCATGTATTGTGTTTCAACTGCCTGGTTTTCTGTGTCTCTCAATGGGAACCTTAAAGGGTTTTTTAAAGGTGAAAGAGGTTTGAGACAAGGGGATACAATCTCACCTTATCTTTTTCTAATAGTTATGGAAGGATTCTATTCTATCCTCCATTCTAAAGCTACCACCCCCTCCTTTATCTACCACCCCAAGTGCAAAGAACTGTAGATTCACCACTTATCATTTGCAGATGATTTGTTTGTTCTTTGTGGAGCTGATCAGGGGTCTCTTGCCATTGTCAAAGATGCTTGGGATGAGTTCCACTCTTTCTCTGGCCTCAGTCCCAACCTCCAAAAGAGTGTTGTTTTTTATTCTAGTGTAAGCAATGATCTTAAAGAGGTCTTGGAGGCAATCCTTCCTATTCCTCACAGTTGTCTTCCAGTTAGGTACTTAGGGGTCCTTCTCATCACTTCTAGACTTTTTTACTCTGATTGTATGCAACTTAAAGACAAAATCATACAAAAGATTAATAGTTGGACCATTAAGTTGTTATCATTTGGGGGTCGCTCTCAACTTATTAGCTCAATTTTATGGAGTATGCAAGTGTTCTGGTGCTCTATCTTTATCCTCCCCAAGAAGCTGCTAAAGGAAATTGAAAGTCTGCTCAAAGCCTTTTTGTGGACAGGAGTCCAACTCAGGCAGATTGGTGCAAAAGATGAAGATGGTCTGGGTTTCAAATCTATCACAGTATGGAATAAAGCTACCATGATCAGACATTTGTGGGCTTTAAGTAAAAATCTGATTCTTTATGGGTCAAATGGGTGCATGTATACATTATAAAGAGGAAGTGTCTTTGGCAGATGAGGATGCCTCATGATTCTTCTTGGACCATCCGAAAGCTTTTTAAACTTAGAGAGGATGTGCAGCCTTTAATCAAGTATGTGATTGATAATGGGAACACTACTTTTCTTTGGTTGGATCATTAGCATGTTGTAGGTCCTCTTAACAATCTATTTGGTGAAGATATAGTTTGCAATGTTGGTAGCTCCCTCCTATCAAAAGTCTCATCTATCATTCAAAATATGGATTGACACTGGCCCAGGCAGAGGAATAGGGCAATCATGCAAATTATGAGGAGTACACCTTCAACTCTTAGGCCTTATACAGCTATGGAAGACTCTGTGATATGGCTGCCTGCCCCTAATGGTATCTTCTCAGTTAAAACAACCTGGGAAGCCCTAAGGAACCCTCTCCCTAAAATTCCATGGGCTCATGTTGTTTGGCTCAAGCAAGGTATTCCAAGGTGGGCTTTTATCATGTGGCTTGTTTGCTGGGGTAGGCTATCTACAAAGGATAGGCTCCTCTCCTGGGCGATGAGAGTGGACCCTTAGTGTGTTTTTTGTCATAATGTGCATGAGTCCCATGAGCATCTCTTCTTTCACTGTTCGTTCTCAGCTTGTATTTGGGGCAGAATCCTCCTTTTGTTTGGCATGTCTAGAAGTTCAGGGGAGTGGGAGCATGAACTTAACTGGGCTGTTCAACATCTCAAGAAGAAATGATTCTCTTCTGCTCTCTATAAGTTAGCACTAGCTGGCACAGTGTATTACGTGTTGAAGGCTAGGAATGACTCTATTTTTAGTAACAAGCAATACATTTCAGGTCTTGTTTATGAGCAGAATTCAAGGAAGTGTGGGATAGGGTGTTCTCTTGGAGGAACTGTGGCCATAGCCCTGTGAATAGAGCTTTATGTAGAGCTTGGAATATCTCTGAGAAAATTTTGTAGCTAGAAGTAGTTAGGCCTAGTTCTTTGTATTTCTTTCTGTTTGTTTTGATAGGGGTATGCCCCTGAGTTGTTGTATTTCTCGTTTCCTTTTTGGTAATAAAATCTCTCTTTACCAAAAAAAAATCTCAAGTCTCGTAAATATCTATAGCATCAAGACGCATGGTGATAAGCGCGCAAATATTCACATTAACGCTCCCTAATTTATCATTGTTAAGTCTATTTATATCATTACTCGGAGCTTAATACTTGACTTTTGTATTGTAGGTGTTTGGAGGCTTTATACGTTAAAACCGTAAATTAAAGTTCCGTGGACAGAGCTAAAAGATTTGATTATGGATTGGGCCTTACTAGTTTTGCTCCTACTGCGCGCATGGTTTCGAAGAAAGTGGTAGCAAAATAACACAGAAGTGATGCATGTTTTGGTGAGCCTTAATATTTTTACCAAGTCTTTGACCTAGGAAAAGAATGGGGCCTAAGCCAATTTCTCGGCTGTGGGCCATGTTTGGAAAAAAAAAGGGTTTTTGCAAGAGACTTTTTGGTCTACTCATGAAGGAATTGTTTTGTCGGCTACTGTAGCATAAAAAAGCTCACACACAACACAAACAGAGGCAATGAGATTTTATTCCACGGACGAAGAAAGAGCGGAGGCAGCTGATGCTTCTGTTCCGAGAGTTTTGTTTCGATTTTTTTTTTCCTTTCAAGTTTTTGATGTTTTTTTCAATTACTCGCATTTCGGTAATTTATTTTAATTTCTGTTCTTCATTAAAGTTGTTCGTTGGTATTTAATTAGTTGTTATCTCTTTTTTATTTTCTTTCTCACATAATAGAAGAATGTTTGAATCTAGGGTTTCTTTTGTTTATTACTTAATGATGAGAGAGTATTCGTTTAGGTAGAGTCGCGGGGTGATTAGCACCCCGTGACTAGTTCGAGCACTGCTCGTTTTATCAAAACAATAAAAAAACGATTTTAGATTGAAAAAAACTTCCAGCGGACAAACCAGGGCATCGTCGGAGCCCATGTGAGCAGGGGAATGAGGGTCCAAAACTCATTCTTCGCTACGCATGGGTATATGGCAACTATAGGGTCTCGCATCTTGCGCGGTATCTTTTTTAATTTAAAATTAAACGTTTTTAAGCACTCCAAACAGAGCAGGTTAATCCGGACTAGTTACAAGTGCTATGAACCCTACGACTGTACCTCATTTTAATTTTCTGAAAAAGTAGAATCAATTTCTTAGTTTTTATTAATCTCAATCAATCGACAAGGAGTGGCTACCTAAGAGCCCGTTTAAATTATAACAACCTGAGTTTTAAAGTCAGCACACATTACCGTCTCTGTGGATTCGACCCCGGACTTACCGGATATTGTGCTACGTCGATTTCCGCAGTACGCTTGGGACAACCCATTAATTTAGGACTAGAAAATCATCAAGCACATGGAGTCATTTTCAAGTGGTCCAAAAGATACCATTGAATGTGATTAAAAAATAAATAAATTTAATTTCGTAGGGAGAGGAAAGTGATTTCAAGTTGTGGTAAAATGAAAGGGTAGTCACGAAAGTCAAGTGGTTAGTAATTGACACCCTAGTTTAATTGAAAACTAAACAAAACAAATGAAATAAGGGTAAATTACATTAAACCCCCTTCAACTAACACCCATTTCCGAGTTGCCCCCCTAAAGTATAAATTCAGACACTTAACCTCCTCAAAGTATGTGAGTTATGGCAATGAGCACCTTCTGTCAAGAATCTGTTAGGCCCTTGGATGGAAAATGGTCAGCTGATTAGCACATGACCAACAAACTTGTATTTTGAGACAAAAATACCCCTATAGTGGTACATGATCACCCTCACAGCCTTCTCCCCTTTCTCTCTCTCTCAATTGGCAACGAAATAAATTCCAAATGCCACGACAAATTATCTCTAGAACTGCAACAAGTGTTCTTAGCGATTGGATATGTAAGAAAGGAACACTGAAGTTCAACATTGTTTGCAAGCCAAACAAATCTCATCAACACATTCAAAACCTGCATTCATGAACTTGTTCAAGATATTTGTGGATTGTTCCAGAAATATTGCATTAAGAAACTGCAATAAGTCTTGGTACACTACATTCAACCATTACACCATTCACTACATTTTTTGTAAGGGCCCACCCCAGGTTCCAAAAAAAATACAAAACATGTTCATAAATTTTAAAATAATATATTATGGGGCTCTGTAAAAAATTAGCTCCAACAAATATAGGTAAGTATTATTTCTTGATTTGTAGGGACGAAACTATATAGTTAAACAGTTTCGTTCCTACAAATTAAGAAATAATACTTACCGATATCCGTTGGAGTTGATTTTTTATAGGGTCCCATAAAATATTATTCTAAAATTTATGGACATTTTTTTATATTTTTTAGGAGCCGAAATGAGCCCACAAAAAATGTTATGGATGGATAATAATGTATGTAGCATCTCTCAAAAGAAACTATGCTTCTATGGAGACCCACTAGCTTATTACATGGATGAGCCGAGATCATGAAGAGCGTACCGTAGATAAGAATTGGAACTAATACGACGGATCCTGAAGCAACCAACATCTTTTGTTTCCACGAATCGAAACACATTGAAATGGCATCAGCCTCAATTAAGAGGTTCCGAAACTTCTCGTCTAAGAAATTTTGGAGATCAAAAACCCTTTTCTGGGAAACATCAAAAAAGTGCTTTTGTGTACTTGAAAATCATCCCACTCAAAAAACAACTAACATATAAAATTAATTAGTGATTCCATTTCGCATCTCCTAGATCGGAGTCCTAATCCCAGTGGTCTGATCTCGCCACTATGGCGGCCACCACCACTGCAAACCCCACCAGGAAACTCTCCCAATTGAAAGCCTCAACTGAAGGCCCATGTCCATCGTCTACTCTGACTGCCGCCATCTCAAGCTCGTGGACTCAATCAAACCCCCATGGCGCCATGGGAGTTATAGTAGGAGGCGCTGAAACCTGAGATTGAGGAGATGAAGAGGAAGAGAGAACTGCAAATGTCCATCGGTTTGTTGAGATCTTGTCGAAAACTTGTTCGGATTGAAACTTCCAGCAGCTCATTAATGAGATTTCTCTTTCTAGAATTATCTCTCTAATACATAAGTTTGAGTGATTTGAGCTAGGATCGATTAGGGTTTGAGGGTTGACAATTCATTATTTGATTTTCAAAGTTGATGGGAATTTGATTTGGGATTTCAATTCGTGAACCAGGTAATCAAAGAATGACGGCAATGGGTTTCGTGGAAGATGATTGTGTTGGGGATGGTTGAAGGGTAAAATGGTAAATCCAGAATTTCTGTTAACAGCTTTCACTCTATTTTGGATCCACATACTTAGAGGAGGTTAAGTGTCTGAGTTTATACTTTAGGGGGGCAACTCGGAAATGGGTGTTAGTTGAAGGGGGTTTAATGTAATTTACCCATGAAATAAACCTCAAACTAAACTTACTAGGATTGATTTCACAAACATTACTTACCTTTCCAAATTTATGGAAGAATCAATGAAACTTTTCCGAGAAATCAATTGACTTGCCATAGAAGCGAAGGCGGTCTTGTTGGCGGAGCCACCGCGGATGGACAAGAGGGTTTTTGATAGAAGGGTATTTAAGCTGGACAATTTTGGTGAACTGAAAAAATGGGGCATAGCTTGAGGAGGAAATAGTGACTTGATTTGTATTGGAATCAAGATCAGCAAAACTACAAAATATGTGAGTGAACAAAGTGGAGTCTATATCTGATGCTGCCAAACCACTATCGGGGAACTAGTAAACGAAATTCCCAAAAGCTTGTCCTGTTGAGAAGTGGAAGTGGAGAGAGAGGAGGGGGAGAAACAGGTATACTTGGTAGCCATTAGACACAAGGGGATGGTTTTGATCCTTGGGGCACAACAACGAGCAGGAGTGCGGGTATAAGCACAAATATGAAAGTGTCTTTAAAAAATATTGCAAATTCTAAAAT
Source organism: Rhododendron kiyosumense (assembly GCA_019656275.1). Lineage (NCBI taxonomy): Eukaryota > Viridiplantae > Streptophyta > Magnoliopsida > Ericales > Ericaceae > Rhododendron > Rhododendron kiyosumense. Next base: position 2,774 of record BPLS01010673.1, on the reverse strand, counting down.
TTACGAGAATGGAGATTGACATTGAAACTATTGATTGTGATGATATTTAAGAGCGAAGCAAAAAGGCCTACCCAAGAAAATTTCAATTCCAAAAAATGGAGACACGCGCACACGCACGCTCGCACGCGCACTCTCTCTCTCTCTCTCTCTCACAAGTCACAACTTGGCAGTTGGAAGGCAAGATTTTAAATGCATAACCAATTCGGTCATGACAATAGACGTCTCAATACGTGGCCGTGTTGATAACTACCCATCTTTGTAGTCAAACTCGTTCCAAATTAACTTCCATTTGCTTTCATTTCACGGCAATTTTTGGCTGCTCTTGGGGTATGTCCGCAGTCACACATTTGGGTGTGTGCATTAGGGTTACGATAGCTATAGATATAGATTTTACATTCTAGTTTTTGATTCTGTTATAGAATCTAGATTTTAGATCTTGGTAGAAATAGATAAACATATTTTCTATTACTATGAAAATATGATTAATTATTAATAATTGCCCCCAAGAACCAAATAAAAATTACTTCCGTGTCCCATACCGAATGACACTTTCATCATTTTAGACCTCTCAAAAAATTAACTATGATTTTTTTTACTTATATGAAACCATTTTTTATAAGATATTGATCTTATTTGATAGAACGTAATTACTTTTCTCAGACAAATTTTTCAAAATTATAAAATACTGTAAATTAGTAAATATTTTGAGAGATATGAATGCTGAAATCATCAAGAAAGCAACTAAAGGGATAAGCTGGTCCGGACACTAACAACAAAGTAAAGTTAATGGTTCATACCCATATCTAGGGAAAAGATTTTCTCAAAGAAATGTCTCCGGGAACCAACATGCACTCATCCACTACTTTCCTTTTTTAACATGTATAAACAGACATTACGCAGGGGTCGGCTTCTAGAGATTACGAAATTAGAATAAATCTTCTTTCTGAGAAAAAACACCCACTACAACTAAAACTATTCACACCAATTAAGATGTTAATTTCTAGGAGAAGATCACCATTTTTTTTTCTTTTTATTATAGTTTTTCCTGCTAACTCCACTAACAGGTTTTAGTTTATTCAATCTGTTTACCAGAAGAAAAAAAAAAAGGTTGACCATCGCGGTCCAAAAGCTATAAGGTCAAAAAAGCATGTTATTTTTTTTGAAAAAAAAAAGAGAGCATGTTATAATGCTTCTTATCTTTGACTTTTCTCTTTTGAATACGAAATTGCCCGTCTACTTTTTTTTTTTTTAACCAATCGGCCAATAAAAAGGAAAATACATCTTGACTCTTAAAATGCTGATGGAATACAATCTTTGTCGTGAACCCCAAGGCCCAAGGTGTAAAAGTAAGTTTGAGAAAGCAATAAACGGGGTTTGCCCCCAAGATTTTGCAAAGTTTAAAATCCACGAAGACCAAATATTTTAAATTTTGGAATTATTAGAGGTTTTTCCAAACTCCGAAATTAATTGAGATGCGCTCAAACTGCCACAAAAAAATAGCGGGTTATCCACACATGACCTAATCAGCAATTGCAACGAATGCGAGGGTTGTAGATATTTGACTCAGTATCTATGGGGCTTGATAGGATACATAACATAGAAAACATAAAAGTGTCCATGAAAGAGAAAATGTACGGCTTGTTCTCTTTCATGGACACTTTCATGTTTTCTTTTTTTATGTATCATAGCATTTCTCGTTTTAAAGAATTTCGCCTGTCCAAACTCCTCCACCTAAGCCAAGTTAGTGGAGTGGATGAAATTATCTTAAGATATTGTAAAAGATATTGCTTGTCTCACAATGATTGTATAATGCATTCAAAACTAGGATTTCAGTGGACGACGACTTCATCCATCGTCAATTATTTTTAGTTGAAGTACATATAAATTGTTATATCAGTTTTTTAAAATTTAGGATATCATCCAATATATCATCTGGTGTCAAGGAATATTTCAACTCATAATATGGTTGTAATTAAAAGGACCTTAATCCGATGGTTTACCATTATTATTATTATTATTTTTTGATAACTCAGATCACCTTACGCGCTCCTCGACTCATCTAGGGGGTCCAAAGTCCAAACCCACCGCCCACTACCGAGGGAGCCCAATAATGAGGAGTTTGGTTCAAATTCCTAAATGCTTGCAAGGTATTGAATGCCTACGATCATTGTGATTACTATACTTGGTCAAAATGACAAAAATTTACAGACTAACAACATTTATTGCAGATGGCTACCTCATGTCTTCTTGAGAAACTTTGATGAACTAAAACGAGCAATGATTGTTCCAGAGCCGATTCACCTACAAGGAAATTGAAGCAAGACAAGTTGTATTTCTGGCAAAATACACAGAGGGATAGGAATAATCATATTTGCCCAAACTTCAGAAAGATGTGACAGCAAAAGCAAAATCCTGACAAAAAAATGAACTATTACGGGGCTTACTCATTTCATGAAAAAAAAAGGAGAATTAACCGTCATCGGGCTACCATTTGGGTAATGGATACATCATCAACTGTCCAAATTTCTTGTTGAGATGTAGACTCTTGAACTTGAACTTCATCTTCATCTCTTCTTATAGAAAAAGCAGGTCTTTTAGGGATGTTCATGGCAGCAGTTTCATTTTTCAGCATCACCGAGAGTTCCAACATGGAGGGTCTATCAACTGGATTTTCTTGGACACATAGCAAAGCTATTTGCATACATCTCACTAATTTACAGGATGAATTTGTATCGTCGAGCGATGGATCCATGAACTCCATGCCTTTCCCACAC
>BPLS01010672.1:0-12372 GCA_019656275.1 Rhododendron kiyosumense | reverse complement strand
CTTTTTCACCCTTCATTTTCTGATCTTCACTCCTTTCTACTATTTCACAAAACTAATTGGCAAATGTAACAAGGCGGCTAGAGGCGGCGGTTCTGGTGGACGTTTGCTAGGGTTATGGTTCTTAACATCCAATTTTCCTCCGATCGTTTATAGGTGCCGATTTGGCGATTACTTGGCGGTCATTAGTGGGGATTTTGGACGACGACAAGGGCGGCATCGGTAAGGTTTTCTGGTTCGTTTGTCTCTCTCTTTCTCCCTCTTTTTTCCAACTCACTCTAATCTTTGGTCCTTCTTTCCTCGCCTCTTCTTCTCCGTTCTTCCCCTGATCTCTTTCCATCTATTCCTCCACTTGTTTTCCCCTCCCAATTTTCTGTTGGGTTTACCGGGCCTTGGCCTAACAGCTTGGTGGTGTTGCGGTGGTTTTGGCTGGTTTGGTGTGGTCTCCCATTGTGATCATTGTTGGGTGGTTGCAGTTGTTGCCTAACGGCTAAGGTGAGCTTCCGCGACAATGGGTGGTGGCCGTTGTTTTGCTTCCTCCAGTGGGTGTGTCTATGGTGGTGGGGAGGTTCTTGGAGCGGTGATTCGATGATGTTTTGCGGTGGTTGTTGTCTGATCTAGATGGCCAATGGTGGATGGTGGTGGCCTGGAAGGAGCTCAGATTAGTGTGTTTAAATTTAGGGTTTTCTTTGGGTCGACTTGTGGCTGGGCCTAGTCCCCTTTGGTGGGTTAGGTTTTTTACTTTGCTTAATTGTAAGATTTGGGTTTCTAGGCCATCGGATGCTTTGAACTTTAATGGACTTTAATTGTAATATCTAGGCTTTGTAAGCCTTTAGATGTTTAGGGCTATGTCCCTAAGGTGTGTTTGGGCTTGTCCCATCCAGATGTATTTTTCAACTCTTGGTTGGATTACTCTCTCTCCTTTCCCTTAAAAAAAGTTATTTTTGATGATAAAAAAAAAAAAAAGGAGGATGATGGTAAGCTTTCGGGCTCAATGTATGTTCAAACCACGGATACTATGTGTACAGCAAGTAAAGTGCTGAATAGTCAACAACTACTTCAGGACAATGGGCAGTCAAAGGCAATCAATCTAATGGTGGACCTCAACATTTCTCAAGGAAGGATAAAGGGATTGAGTGAGTCGTTAGAAAGAGGCGAGATGGAGGTTTAGTCCAAAAACTCTTTAGTAAGGGAGGTTAATTTGGACCAGGGTGTATTTGTCATAGAGAGGAGTATGTATGTTATCTCCAATGGGAATGTAGAAGAGGTTGAAGGGCTACATAGGCGACATTCAAAAGACGGGAGTATTGCTCCCGGCGATAGAGTGTCTTTTGATGCCATCTTAACATGAGAAGCAAAGTTAGAAGATCGGAAAGGAAAATTAAGAAGAAAAAAAAAAACATCTTGCGGAGATTGAAGCTATAAGTTTGATAAAGTGAATCGTAGAAACAAGAAGGGCCCTTATTCCTCAATATTCTTTTCTGATTTTGCTCAGTGGTTGCTTCGGTTTAGATTGTTTCTTTTGGTCATGGAAATTGATCGATAATAGAAAAAATAGAGGTGTAGTCCTTTGCGAAGGTCTCGGTGGATTTGTTTTGTATTTGCTTGGCTTTTTGGATGATTGATGATGGGGGTTTTGTATAGGGTATGAGGATCATTTTGGGTTTTATTGGATGTTTTATGTTGAGTTTGTGTGGTTTTGTTATGGTGTTCAGTTAGCGTCTTGCCATCTTTAGGTTTCGGGTAACTTTTTGTCGGTATGCCCTTGATTCTTGATCTTTTAATCTTTATAATCCTTTATAAAGATTAATAAATTTTTTTTATTCAGCAAAAAAAAATTCCCCAATAAATTTTTGCCATTTCAAAAAAAAAAAATTGCGGACAAACTCCGTCCTTTCACAACTTAAATCGATATATGATCTCACGGTGGACCCATCTGCACTTGGTTTTCCAAATGCACCGCGCATTTCATCTCACGGTGGATCCATCCCGGTGCTATTTTAAATTATCCGGGTCTTTCATTTTGTAAAAATGGTCCTCACTAAGTAGATTATTTGTGCAGTAATTAATCAAGATTAGTTAGATATCAACGTCTTCACAATTGAATTATTGGTGTTAAGGGTAGATTTTTGGCTTGGTGTATTTTGTAGTCTTTTGTTGGCATCTTGCCCAACTTTTCTTTTACTCGTCGTCATCATTTTGCTCACCAGCTCAAGTTAATATTTTTTCTTTTTCTTTTTCTTATTATTAAAAAACATCTTCACAATTCAATGCCGATCAAAGAAAACATCTAGGGATGAAGTCGAAGAACCCCACTAGCATATGAATATTCGGAAAGAGCATTTTGGAGAATACAAACTTTCTCCAACTAAAAAATAAAAAAATAATAAATAAGAATATACCTTTTGAAATACTGACTTAGTTGAGTCTCATACAAAGGATCAAAGCCGTTCAATTTGTTTAAAATATATTTTTTTAAGAATCTCTGTAAAAAAAAGTATTAACTCAATTGGATATCAGTGAGGGCTTGATCTGTTATTCGCCCAATTTTCTAACGAAAAATTGAGCGAAGAATTGATTAAGCCTTTAAAGATATCCTACATAGCTTGTTTATACATGGATCGTCATAAAACATATGTTAAACAAATTAAACGGGTTCGATTATTTACGTGTGATCCCAAGGTGGGTCTCACTCAAGACAGTGTATATTAGGTTTACATGACCAAATGGTGTGTACACATTGTTTTATCGATTAAAATGTTTGGAAGTCAAATTTAACGTTATACTAATTTTTTATCATAGTGTTATGAATTGATATATAAAAAATAAAATTTCAATACGGCTGCTATCTTCGGAAACGTATATAGAATATAGTGTAGAAAATAAGGTACTACTGACGTATCAACGAGGCCGCCATAAACACGTAACCGCGTGATTACTTAACTATTATAAATAGCATTACATACTTCTTGTGATTATATTAGTTCTAGCTTGGAACGAAAGCACCATCACAATGACCGGAGGGAAGCACCACCACCATCACAACCAGCACCACCACCACCACCCGCACCACCATCACGGTCAGGAAGACAAGCAGCTAGTTGACTATGCGAAAGAGGCTCAACACCATAAGCATAACGAGCACCTCGCCGAGCTTGCTGCAATAGCTGCTGGGGCTTATGCTGTGGTATTTCTCTCTAAAACTCTTATAATTCTCTTACTTATCTCATACTTGTAGCTTGTCAGCGATTATATGTTTTTTTTTTTTATTGAACGACAAAAAAGATTTTATTAATCCTTGAAAGTAAAATATGCTGGCGATTATAAGTTAACTGGAGTATTTATTTTTGCAAGCAAAAATATGTTCGTCTAAAACTATTTATACCGTGATCATTACGTGGATTAATTTCACCGTTTATTTGAAAGTATGTAATGAAAAAAAGATCGGATTACAATCAGGGCCGGCTTTGGACATACGCTGAAGATGCAGCCGCGTCAAGGCCCCAAGTTTTTTCTTATTTTTTGGGGCCCTCAAATATTTGTATTATTTATTTACAATTGGTTTTTCTATTATTTGTTTCTCCATTCGTCTAGAACACTAATGAAATTTTACAAGTTAGGATCGACTCTGCAATTCCTAATGAAATATATTCTGGATCTAGAACAAAAATTGTACGTAATACTACACCACTTGAAATTGTATTTTGTTTTACCTATTATTGGATTATTTCTATTGTTTAAGAAATGCTCACTTTTATATTCATGTCTCATATACTTAGAGAATTTTCTTCTGATGAAAATATTTAGCATGAGAAGCACATGATAAAGAAAGATCCGGCGCACGCTCAAATGCACAAAATAGAGGAGGGAATTGCAGCCGCAGTTGCAGTTGCAGCTGGAGCCTATGCGTTGCATGAGCACCACGAGGCGAAAGAAGCAAAGAAACATATGAAGCATCACCACCACCATCACCACCGCTTTTAGTTTTCACTCTTTTGGTTTGAAAGGTGTTATGTATTGTTATCCACATACTCAGCAGTGATCAGCAACTGCACTAAATAATTAAACTGGTGTGTTGTTTATGCTTGATTACTAGGTCTCTTGCTCTTTGTGATATTGGTCTAGTAGAAGTGGTGTTATCTTGTCCCGATGATCAGTCAAGATCGATGCGTGTAAACTGGCCCTCGCGAAGACCTGATCATCAAAGAAAAATATGGTGTTATCATGTTCCGCACGTTTTCATGTGATGTTTGTAAGACTATATTGTGTTTCAAATGTTATACGAGGAAAGATCCTTGTTTATGTGTAAACTGTCTCAGAGATGAAAATCCAATGTTTAAGTTCTCATTTCGGATCCTCCGGCCAGTACGTTAATATCGTCATTAGTTGAAAGTGTACACATAAAAAAATGCAATAAAATCATAATCTGTTGAGGTAAAATTATCTATAGAGTGGAATATATGAACCAGATTTTAACATCGATGTACTGTCGTAGGTTTAATTTAGAATGAATCTGATCCTTACACCCTAAGTTTTGAGTAATTTAATACTCTCTCCATTCCAATTCTTTAGTCCTTTTTGAGAATCTGTGCCACTTTTCAATTAATTATATCTTGCAATCTATAAACATTTAAGTGATTTTGAAAATATCGTTTAAAAGAGCTCATTGAGATTCATATTGCATATAAATAATATTACCAATTAAAAGTTATATTTAATTTTTTATCCGGTTGGAATGAGATGAGGGATGGAGAGGTTGGAGTTGTATGAGGAGAAATTTTGGTCCATACCATACTACCATTGATTCTTATTGTTAGTCTAGCCAATGCCACGGCCCCAATTGAACAAATGGGGTCACCTTCTTGACTTTTGAATATTTAGGACGTGACCTCGATTCTGTGAGTACTATATTTTGGGTATCATATAAGGTGCCATTATTGTATTGGTAGACAGAGTCAGTGTTAAGTTAAAGTAAGTGTTGCGGTCACTTTAGGCCTCCAAAAAATTCTTAATTGTAAGGGCCCCTCCTATTTTTTTATCCCTTATTATAGTCCAACAAAAGAGGCCCTATTTTTAATTTTTGCTTTAAGCCCTCGAAAAATCAGAACCGGCTCTGTTGCTAGAATGTGCTCAACGACATGACAAATATTGGAGCTCATTCTACCAATACAGTGGTGACACATCATATGATACTCAAAATGTGATACTCAGACATGATCACCAAAGAATTAGTGAACTAATTTTTGGACAAGATCCGCGCAGTCATAAATTACGAAAACACAATAATTAGTGATGAATTTTCAACTAGTTTTTGATTCGCATATGTGAGAGTAGTTATCATTATCGTTTTATTTCACCCTCAAATTTTACACTCTCATCGAAACATATTCAATTACACAACATCGAGAGACATCACACAATAAAAGTTGTCGCATATGAAGTTTGTGTATTTGAACATGAGCAATTATATGGTAACTATATTCTGGTAGCATATTTGCGTACCATGTGAAGTGTCACCATTGCCTTGAAAGATTAATGTGTTCCATTACATAACAAATGATGAACATTTGTTTTCTTGATAATTGTGACCTTGCTAGACCCCCGCGAAGGGTTTCCTCTTGGGGTGTGTTGGTGCATACCCCTCTTTTATATATTCTCTCATTGGTACAGTTAGATTTATTGGCGTTTTTCGGATTCCGGCAAACTATTAGAGTCTGTATTTATTCTTATTCAATTTGTGTTTGGGAGCCGTTTTTGCATTGTCTAGATTAGTTTCAATACACGATTTGTGCTACTGTCGTTGTTCGACTGATTTCACGTGGTCATATAGTACTCCTATATAAAAAAACTCGGCAAAACCTGGGACAAAACTAGTCAGATCGACGTAATGAACGATCTAGCTAGGGATGAAGAACCCACTCGGATTTGAAATTTTGAACACAGGCATTGGATTTGAAAATTATGAATACACATAAAGCTAGCCAGTTTCGAGAACCCCGTGTGTGTATATATATATACTAGTGTCAACATTCGTGCGTTGCACGAATCGCGTGCTCATTATAATGTGTCGACTTTGAGTTTTTTGCTATGTGTTCTAATTTTGTTTGATTTGTCATTAGAAATTTATTAAGGTACAAGAAAGCTATATGTTGTAGGGCAAAACTCAGTTCTGAAGCCTAAACCAAAGAGCTCTCAATTCCAATCACCTTAATCAAAAGCAAAGATTAAGGCCTTGACTTCTATCTTGTGAATACAAGACTTGTTATAGAAAAAGATGCACACCCAAAACAAAAAAAAACCAATCTCCGAAAACCCAAAATTACAGAACAAATCTCTATCGCAACCAACTTCATTCATCATCAAAGGTAGAAACTTGGTAGAAACCAAGTCTCTGAGCCATGTCTTCCAAGAATAGCTCCCTCGTCTTCAGACATGAAAGATGAATATGCTTGCAAGTATCCCTCGAATAAGCCATACTATGCATAGAACATTCTCGCTTGCACCAAAGGACAAAATGTCACAAGCTTTCTTCATATGCCCACGAACAAAAGAATCCCAGATTTTTTTCCTTCAAAAAGAAATAATGTTGCATCAAACACTCCAAACTCTTTCCCTAGTTATCAAAGAACAACTTTCAATCCCATGTGCACTTGAAACTTGCCTAACCGTATCAGGCAATTCCTTAAATTTTTTAAACAACAAATAACAAATAGTACAAGAATAGTATTAATGAGAATTAATACCACTTTTCATAGGGAAGATCCTGTATTCGCAAGATAGCATAAGAAGTATTACTACAACCTCAATGAATTCAGAAAATATGCTATCACTAACAAAGGTAGGAAACAGAATAAAAATCCTTGAGAGATATCCCTATATCCCTATATGTAAACCATAATCTCTTTGAAAGACAACTAATCTTATGATATTAGATCCAGTTAGGTGGCGTAACACACCATTACTATGCCAACCATCAGCCCAACATGTTTACAGTATAGTTCATTCCAAATTTCCAGATAACAAATTAGGCCGTGGAAGTAACATAACAAATTAGGCCGTGGAAGAGAGCAGGCCTTAACCTAAGAGTGGTACACAAAGAGGCTTTCACCACATAGAGTCTTTCAAAGGAAGCACAACCAAGTAGATTTACAGGTAAAAATCTGCAAGCCAATAGAACACACATCGCCTTAGGGCTATAACTCTGAAATAAACAATCAGATTTTGATGCAATTACAGTACTAAAATAACATATATCTCCGTTTCAGGGTGATGACTCTGAAACAAACAATAAGGCTCCAGCAAAACTTTGCGGCATTTATTTCTGGATAAATCTCTTAATAATTGCCTCCTGCTTGACCGATTTCTTAGCCTAAAATTATGGGTTGCCCCAAGCGTAGGGCGGAGACCGATGTAGCACAATATCCGGTAAGTCCGGAGTCGAATCCACAAAGACGGTAATGTGTGCTGACTAAAAATTCGGGTTGTTACTTATTTAAACTGGCTCTTAGGTAGCCACCCCTTGTCGATTGATGAGATAATTAACTAAACCTAAGATATTAATTGAACTTTTTAGATAATTAAAAGAAAGTATGGTCGTAGGGTTCATAGCACTTATAACTAGTCCGGATTAACCTGCTCTGTTTGGAGTTCTTAAAAACGTTTAATTTTAGATTGAAAAAGATACCCCGCAAGATGCGAGACCCTATGGTCGCCGTATACCCATGCGCAGCGAAGAATGAGTTTTGGACCCCCATTCCCCCGTTCACATGGGCTCCGACGATGCCCGGGTTTGTCCGCGGGAAGTATTTTCCAATCTAAAATCATTTTTTCATTGTTCGATAAAAGAAGCAGTGCCCGAACTAGCCACGGTGTGCTAATCACCCTGCGACCCTACCTGTACGACTACTCACTATGCATTGAACAAGAAACACAAGAAACCCTAATTTGAAACATGCTTCTAATACTGGAGAAAGAAAATACACAAGAGATCTAAACCAAACAAAAACAAACGAACAACTTTTAATAAGAACATAAATTAAAACGAAATAATGGAGTACGAGTAATTAAACAAAACTTCGAAAACTTGAAAGGAAGAAAACTTGGAAGAAAACTAACGATATTCGGAACAAAAGAATGGCAGTCTGACGGCAGCCCCGTTCTGTCTTTATGCGTGATGAATCCCAGAAGATTCACCACCGCTTCTCCCTCCGTTTCGTCAGTGCCGAGGGAACAAAAACCGTGCGTGGAAAATATCCCTTTTCAAGAGCTGCCGATGTCAGTTGGGGAAAAGATTGGTTTTATAAGGTTTCAAAGCATTAATCACATAATGGCCCTTGGATTTTATCTAATATTAAATTGACCATCAAAATTCCAATGCACTTCACACTTCAATCCAAAACTTTTGCTAACTTCTATCTTTACCCAACAATCATGAAAATCGAGCTCAAGCAACCTGCAAACATAAAAGCACATAATAAATACCAATTAACAAATATAAAATACTAGTAAATATAGATTGGAGGGCCAAAATATGTATATTTTGGCACTTATCACACCCCCCAACTTACACTTTGCTAGTCCCGAGCAAAGAAAACAAATAATATAAATTCTAACTACGTCACTTTCGTAGAACTCACGATTGCACTTAGCACGTGCAACAAGCCTTTTAAACCCCTAGGCGATCCCTAAAGGACGAGTGGAATCTCGTGAGGGTTTACAACAATGAACACCCACAAACATTATGAATACTTTTCACATGAACCCCAAAAACCTATAAGACAACTCAATAATATCTTAAGCAAAGAATATGAAGCCATCACAAAGAAACAATGGGCATAAGCAGTTCTAGATACTATCAAATCAGAAAAATAAGTCACGGCACCTATACTCAGCGTGTGTGAACAAGGGCTTCAGTCACAAGTGAAAAATAACCAAAAGTTCTCTCCGGACCAAGTCTCAACTTCAAATCTCACCGTGTCATGCACTCAACAAATGAAATCACTCGAAACAAGATGCATACTACAAAATGTGCTGGTGGAGATTATGTAAATGAAAGCAAAGTACCCTGCACAAGTTGACACGAAAAGAAAGCTCTACAAAGTGGACACGAGATCTCATGAACGGAATGCCAAGTATTGAAAACTCTCTTTATCCACCAAATCACAGCTCATTGCCCCTAGGATCAAATAGGACTTTCATTTCGGTTATAACTTTAGGTAAGAGAAAGTATTTCAAGGTTAGGGTAAAACATTCAAGTGTCCGAGAATAGGCTAACAACTGTTCAAAGAGGGCAAATATAATGACGCGAGCCCTTTTTTTTTTAAATATCTTTGACTTATGTCCTACAGTCTTGTTCCACCCACTTTGACTTTCTCAACTTGCCCAATGTAAGCCTCTTATGTACAGTCTTCAGGCTTCACCTCTGAATTATGTCCTACAGTCTTCAGGCTTCACCTCTGACAAAGAAAGATCAAAAACCCCTTCCACATGCAGCTTATGGAAGGAGGATATGTTCTCCTTGAATTGAAGGCTTGCAAACATGCTTTTAAGGCTGTGATATCACCAAAAAGAAATCTCAGGTTATGGAATTTTCCATGAAGGATCCAAATGATTTCCTTGCATTGTTAGTCTTGCATTACTACGAAGAAAATCACACTACCTCCGTCCCGTATCTTGGTTTTCCAATATTCTGCACATCTTAAAAAATTATCTTTCCTACTTTATTGTATTTTAGATGATATAAAATCATTCTTTCCCTCTAGTCCAAGTATTCCCAGGCACGATGCAATTATCAGGGCACCTCTTGCTTTGGGCACAGCGAGTGGGAGGCTCACACGACAGGCTGCTAGCTCAGTGGTTTTTTTATTCACCGAAGTCCAACTTAAACCTTTAAAACCAACTTTTGGGAACTTACTGATACCGGTGGTATTTGAATTACACTCATAGAGTCATAGTAGAATATCAGAAAATGGTTCGTAGATCTTTCGGAGAAAAAGAGCTTAGGCCCTGCCTCGACTTGTATAGCTTGTGGCCAATATGTATGCAATACAACAATTTTCTGAAAAAGGATCAACTCTTGTAAGGGCTAACCTAAATGGGCTCATAATACTCCAAGGATAGTAAGAAGAAGATTAAGTTTTACTATTGATGGTTAATTGAAAGCTTTGTTTACCATACAAGGTCATACTGCTCTTACCGCTCAAATGCAAAAGATACATAATAAAACAAAATTGATAATTCTATAGAAAAGGATTCATATATAATGATACAGATATTTAATGCCCAACGATGGGGCCTATCACGTTCAGTTGTAAACTGAAGTTTGTTACCACAATTCACAGTTTCAGAAAAATATATTGAAAATTCTCATCATTCTGTATGAATTTTCTGTTATGGACTATAATTGGCCATGTTTCCTCTGTGTAGAATTTTCTGCCAATATAGTGATTCATTAGCACAATTTCCATGAAATTTTCCATGGTCTGTCCTAATGAAACAACTACAACGAAAGCGTAAACAGTTTCAGAAAAGATCTGACTTTCCACTTCCCCTTATATCAATGGCCTATGATTTTTTCCAGCCTCTCTCAAAGATAATCCATTTTGGTAAACAATTGAACTTCTAGAGGAGGCTAAATATCGGACTTCACCGGATGCATATGAAGCTTCAATTAGAGCACAAGTATATTTCTCCTTTTAGATGCACCACACTTCATCATTTCTTTTGCTAAACTTTTTGGACTTCAAAATGTTCTCCTACCCATAGGCTAAAATGGTTCCTCAACTTAGTTTGTTAAGACGTCGTGCTTGTGATTTGCAGGATAAGGCCCGTGGTGGAAGAGTCAATAAAAAGGAGAGTGGAGATGAAAGCCAATGCCTGATACGATTGTGCTTTACCAAACAACACGATTACAAAGACCTACGGCGTGACAAAACAGTGTCTATGACACTACATCTCTCTCACACATTTCATCAAACACCTGCCTCGCAAACCCAATCATGCAGCACCCAGAGTACATCCTCAACAGTGTATTCCCCACATACCGATCCGAATCAATACCCATTTTAACAACCAACAAATGCACAGCCCCACAAACTCCAATTACCGAACAACGGCCGCAGGACTTGAGAACAAGAGGGTACGTAAATATAGAGGAAAAAGGATATGATTCGGTTCACCAAATAAGACCAAGATTGGTTATTGGAACCCAAATTTCCAAAAAAAGAAAAGAAAATAGAGATCAAATCCTCTTGGAATACTAATTTGAAACCAAATCCCTAATTTCATATGAACACGAAACCCTAATTTTTTTGGAGAGAGAGAGAGAGAGAGAGAGAGAGAGAAATACCTTGATATGGCGTCGATTCCAGTGGTCATCGATTGTATTCGTCAATACTGGCCGGAGCACGTTTCGCCTTCTGCGGTGGTGGCAGGAGTTGGAGGTGGGGGCGGCTCCAGTAGTCGTGGTCGTTGGTGCTGTTGGTCGACGGTGGTGGTGAGTTCGTCGCCTTCCCACCACCACCTCTCTCTCTTTCTCTCTCTCTCTCTGTTCTCGTTAAATTCCAGAGAACGCAATTTTTTTTTTCTCATTCCAGCGTCCGTTGTTGGGGAGACAGGATGCCCCCAATTTTAGGAGGAGACAGACGAGATTCCCGGATGCACAGTGCAAAGGTAAGGGGATTTTACCAGAAAGCCCTCAAGCCCAACACCACTACGGAACAAAATAGTGTAGAAAATTCGGGACGCAGACGGAAAACATCGAAAGTCCGAAAACCCGTTAAAGTAATTTGAAAATCACGCAAATAGTGTCTATGGCCCACCACTTTTGAGCGTGAAATGACAGAAATGCCCCAAACCCTAAAGAAGTAAATTCAATCAGCTAGTTTCCGAAGCGAGGGGCATAATCGTCCGGAGATGGCCAAAAAGTGTAAGCCACTTCTTGGAACTCCATTCCTTTATAGGCGCCTGTGGATATATATATATGTCAACTTTGATCTTCAACTGAAAACAATTAAGTAGTATATACGAGTAATCAATAAAAAAATTAACTTCTTCAACCGAAATAGATACCGTTTGACATATCAACACGGAACCGCGTACGTGATGATGGAGTCTTTGCCCAAAGATTAGTAGTAGATTACCTTATAAATACCAATACCGATGAGTTCCTCCAAATCATCAATCAAAACCTAGCTTCTAGTTTAGATCCTTTGTTGTGATTGTAGTTTTTTGTCTTGTTAACAGCCACCACAATGACTAGAGGAAAGCACCACCACCATCACCAACACCACCACCACGTTCAGAAAGACATCAAGCCGATTGATTATGCCAGAGAGGTTAAACACCACAAGCATAATGAGCACCTCGCCGAGCTCG
>BPLS01010670.1:0-27449 GCA_019656275.1 Rhododendron kiyosumense | reverse complement strand
CCCCTTTGACATCGGATGGTAATCCAATGTGTTGAATTGCATAAGACGCCAAACTCGATAAAACACTACCTGCAATATGTACTAGAATTGTTTCTGCCATATTTTCCCTACTTGTTAGGGATGTGGAAGGTAACTTGGCAAAGACAAATGAGCATATGGAAATTGGGATGTGCTCTGTCTTGAAACAATTTCATGGGAAAGCACAAGGAAACTGCCCTTGACTTGGAACTCTACTTTGCGTGTAAGGTGGATCTAGCTTTTTTCACAAGAAAATGAGAAATTCAATTTTCAATTCTAAAGTCAATGCGGGCTGGAACTCGGGGACATATTTTAGCTTAAACATTAACGCCGGCATTCCAGAGAGGAGTGGCGAGTTCATGCTATATTTTTTATTTTGGGCATTTTTGTCTTCGTAGACTTATTCATCTTTTTTAATCTTTTTTAAATTCAGATTTTATTTTTAAATAAATCATTGGTTTCGACGAGAGAAATCTAAAAAGAAAAATATCATAACCTAAATAAAAAAATCACTAAAGACGAAAAAATACCAAACAACTACTAATATTTTTTGTCTACAATGTTGTTTTATATGAACTTTTTTCAATTATGGCCCACGTCTTCATACTTTTTCGATTACACTCATCAAAAGAATCAATTAATCCCGAAAATTATGACGAACAACTACACAAGAATTACTTCCTCCATTTCTAAATAAGTATCTGGCATGCAAACTTAGGCTTTACAAAAGATGCATATTTTTTGGTACAAAAACTTTTTTTTTTTCAATATCTAATAGAAGTCATTGCTATCTATTCATTTGTGAAAAATAAAAATTTACCAAAATAAAATGCATCTTTTTAAAGGTCTAGATTTACGCGCCGAATACTTATTTAAAGATGGAGGAAGTACAAAAAGTAAGTTATAGTAGAAAAAATACTAAAGACAAAAAAATATAGCGTGAACTCACAGTACATTTTTCGTGCACCTCTCATTTTTCTAATTTTTTCGGCATTCTTAACTTTGTGTTTGAAACTTGAGGAATGTGGCAGAAAAGAAAAGAAAATGGGAGACAAATTGTACTGTGAACTATACCAGAATTTTTTATTTTCTCTCCTCTCTTTTTCTCCAAACCAAATAATCGAAGAGAATTTTTTTTAGTTTTCTTCTCCTTTCTTTTCTTTTTCACAAGTTCCAAACAAAAACAAATATAAAATGGTTACAGCCAAATAAAGAACTATAGCTGGTTCTAAATGATTAAAAACAGGTAGCCTTTTTTGGACGGTAAACAACCTGTTTACAGCATGAACCAATCTCAGCCATCTATTCGCGTTCAATGACTGAGATTCATTTTCAATTATAATCGGTCACAATTAACTCTTCCCCAAAAAAATTTCATTAACATTTTGACCGTTAAAAACACTTTAGGACGGTCAATTGAGTGCACACTTGTTTACAGCACCTTCGTAAATTAGATTGTCTCTTTTTTGGATTGTAAAAATTAAAACATGCATGGTCCCAAGTGGAGTTCCCACGTAAATTTTCAGCATACTCTGATTGTGTGGTGTACTAATTTCAGCTTTCCTGAATATACATGGCAAGTATTAAGAACATCGAATTCAATTTTTAAGTTGAAAAAAATAATTTAACCCGATGAGGCGATGAGTAGTCCGAATATATACAGGGTGCAGTTAGACAAAAATAAATTAATAAATTGGGGCCAACTGCTCACCAACAGGTTGGATTAGCATGGGGAGTAAAAAAGGAGCTGAGGAAGCTGGGGAACAAGATCTCCACCATCAGAAATGTTCTTCTGAGTGCAGAAGAGGAGCAGATGAGAAACCCAGCCGTAAAGGGCTGGCTACAAAGGCTTAAACTTGTATTTTACGATGCTGATGACTTGTTGGATGAAGTCACAACCGAGACTTTGAGAAGGCAAATGAAAACTCACAAGAGCATGGTGAGAGAGGTATGCTATTTCTTCACAAGCTCAAATACACTGGCATTTCATTATGTTTTTTGTCGTAACATTAACGGGCTGTTTGGATGGGGGATTAGCCCCCGGATATACCACGCGGCTGGATTGCAAATCCATCCTTTCCTCTTCTCCGGTCTTTGGCTAGCAAAAAGGGAAGCCGGATTAGAGGAGACTTCGGATTACATATCCACCTGCGGGTTGATGCGGGTGGATTACGAACGACAGGGGTACCCCTGTCGTTAGTTATGCGGGGTTGGTAGATTACTGAACTACCCCTAAAATTTCTCTTCCATTAACGCCAATCACAACTCTGGAGGAGCTCCAATGATTTCTACCAGAATAAACAACACCAGACCCAACTGATTTTTAACAGAAAACATGCCGGAAGTTACCTGATTTGCGCCGACAAATGGCCGGAATGTTCAAACCTTGCTGGAATCTGGACTCGCCGGAATCTGTGAGTGAGATCGGTATGGGGTTCGGAGGGAGATCATGACTGGAGTGAATCGGTTTGGTTAAAGAGAGAGAGAGAGAGGGGGGCGATGTACTGTCTGAGAGAAAGAGAGAGTTTTGTTTTTTCTTTTTCTTTTCCTTCTTTTTAATCTAGAAAGAGAGACTGTCGATTAGGCCTGTCAACGGGCCAGATCCGATCCGGACCCGTCGGATCCGGATCGGATCCGGATCCGATAAGACTCAGATCCGATCCGAATCCGATAAGACTCGAATCCGATAGTGATAATCTGGATCCGAATCCGAAAAATCCGGATCCGATCCGAAAATCCGGATCCGATCCGAAAACTTTTTTACTTCAAAAATTTTCTGAAAAAAAATATAATTTTTTTTTTCAAAAAAAAAAATTTTCTGAAAAAAAATTTAAAAAATTTAAAATAAAAAAATAAAAATAAAAATACAACTTCTTAAACATTTTTTTTTCAAAATAAAAATTTTATTGATTTTTTTTTAAAAATTAAAATAATTTTTAAAAATAGAATTCGGATTCGGATCGATAACGGATTTAATCCGAATCAGATCCGAATCCGATCCGATCCGTATTTGAATTACCGGATTCGGATTATCGGATTACGGATCAACATTATCGGATTCGGATCCGGATTCGGATCGGATTTTTCGGATCGGATCCGGATCGGATCCGGTCCGTTGACAAGCCTACTGTCGATGTAACCAAGGAAGGATT
The DNA here is from genome assembly GCA_019656275.1 of Rhododendron kiyosumense. Taxonomy (NCBI): domain Eukaryota; kingdom Viridiplantae; phylum Streptophyta; class Magnoliopsida; order Ericales; family Ericaceae; genus Rhododendron; species Rhododendron kiyosumense. The sequence continues at coordinate 24,279 of BPLS01010670.1, read as the reverse complement.
ATTATCTAGTGTAGTGCCACTTGCTAGAGAAAATGGTGCACAAAGAATTAGAGTAATCCATCCAATGGTCCAAGGGTACACAAATTTAAGAAGAAAAAAAAAAACACTTTTCCCTTGCGTTGTTTTTTTTTTTTTGAAAATAATATTTTTTTCATAATAAATAATAAGTTTAAATATTTGTAACATAAAATGAATTTATTTTATCCCAAAACTAATGGTAAATATCTATTTATTCTAGTTGTAATAAAATTAATCCAATTCAGCCAATAAAATAATAAATTGGGGGCAACTAAGTCATTTAACAATTTATTTCCTCATATCCACCTTCCATATCTCCCTTCTTAAAAAATCATCCAAACACGGGATTAACAATCCACCATTCTTAATAGGTGGGTCCACCATTCTTACATATCACCCCTTATTCTATATCCACCCTCAAATCCACCCTCCTTCTACATCCACCCAAAATCAAATCCTCCATCCAAACGGGCCGTAAGGATATCGCCGAGAGGCTGGATGAGATTGTTGTAGAGATGCGAGATTTTAAGTTTGTTGTGAAAGTAGCAGAAAGGCCAATTGAGATCAAAAGAAGGGAGGATACCTCCTCACTCGTGCATATTCCGGAGGTTACCGGAAGAGATAATGACAAAGAAGCTTTAATAGAATTGTTATTGTCCTCTAGTGATGACCACAATTTTCACATCATTCCCATAGTGGGAATGGGGGGTCTAGGAAAGACCACACTTGCACAACTGGTTTACAATGATGATAGGATTCAAAACCATTTTAGCACAAAAATGTGGGTTTGTGTCTCTGATGATTTTGATATGAAAAGGATCCTGATTAAACTATTGGAAGTGGTAGGGGACATTGGCTGCAACAATGAAGGAATTGAGCATTTACAAATTCGTGTTCGACGAGTGTTGAGTGACAACAAGTTTTTCCTTGTTCTGGATGATGTATGGAATGAGAACCGTGTACGATGGAAAAAATTGCAAGATTTGTTTGCTGTGGGAGTGAGTGGGAGCAGAATTCTGGTAACCACACGGAGTAAAATGGTTGCTTCAATTGTCCGCACCGTGGAACCATATGAGCTGGAAGGTCTTTCAGATGAAGATTGTTTACGTATATTGGTGAAATGGGCATTTGAAGAAGGAGAAGAGAATAAGCATCAGAACCTAGTTAACATTGGTAGAGAAATAGTGAAGAAGTGTGGAGGTGTACCTCTTGCAGCAAGAACCTTAGGAGCGATGTTGTTCATGAAAACAAATGATCGTGATTGGTTGTTTGTGAGGAACAATGAGATTTGGTCTCTTGTTAAAAATGAGAATGATATCCTACCGATTCTAAGGTTGAGTTATGACCAAATGCCCTTGTACTTAAAACAATGCTTTGCCTATTGTTCGTTATTTGCGAAAGATCAGATAATTTTCAAACGAGAGTTAATATATGGTTGGATGGCCCATGGATTCATACAGTCCTCAGACAAGGATGAAGAATTAGAAGATATAGGTGAAGAGTACATAGAAGAGCTGGCAAGAAGGTCCTTTCTTCAACCTGACGGTGATCTTGTTCACGATCGCTATAAAATGCATGATCTTGTTCACGATCTTGCACAATATGTGGCTGGTAATGAACGATTGACTGTGAAAGGGGAAAATATTGTGGTAATTCCTGAGAGGGTTCGGCATGTGTCATTTGATTCGAGTCTATATACCGAATTCCCAAAACATTTGATCAAAGCAAAGAAGTTGCGGACCATGTTTTTACCAAGTGAAACAGGGCCCAATTTTGGATCATCTGTCGAAGAAGCAATTTCAGGTTTTAGATGCTTACGAGTGTTGAACTTCGGTCATAGCGGTTTAAACTTCTACCGTAGAAATAGGGATATACATGTCTTGCCCAAGGAGATAGGAAATTTGGACCATTTAAGGTACCTCACTTGTTCTGACGTTGAAAAACCCCCTAGGTCTCTTTTCAAGCTATTAAACTTGCAGTATTTGGATCTCTATGGATCAACACTTGATCAACTGCCTGATGATTTTGGCAAACTAATTAACCTTCGGTTCTTGTGCTTATCATCTAACTTGACATGTTTGCCAGAGAAAGGGATTGGTGGATTAACTTCTCTTCGGATATTTCTACTGCTTGTTAACAGTGAATTGAGGTCGTTGGGTGATGGTATACAAAACCTCACTTGCCTCCGGGAATTGGTCATATGGGGCTGTCCAAAACTGGCTTCTTTGCCGTCTGGCGTTAAACACCTCACGTCTCTCGAGCATTTAGAAATTCGTTACAGTCAAAATCTTGAACTCTCGGAAGAGTACGATTTGAAAGGGCTGAAAAGCCTGAAGAAGTTAGTACTAAATGGTCTCCCCAAGTTGGTGAGTTTGCCCGAGGGGCTTAATGATTCTGCTGATACACTGAATCACTTACATCTCTTGTCTTGTAAGAATTTGACAAACTTATCAGAGTCCGTCCTCCCGAATCTTGGATCACTTCAAGTACTTGAAATCTGCCATTGTCATAATCGTATGTCACTACCACAAGGGATGCAACGTCTTGCTGCACTACAGAGTTTGCGTATTGTGGACTGCTTCCACTTGAGTAGAAGATGTGAAGAAGGGATAGGAGAGGATTGGCCTAAGATTGCGCATGTCCCTGACAGTTGTGTCCAACAGAGTTATCATATGCAGGTACCTTCTCTACCTGCCTTATCAAAATGCTTCCATTGATTCATATCTAATGTGAAAAGTCTGTTTCGCATATATACATATCCACATAAATAAAAGAATGATAGTAGAAGAATCATCGAAGGTCGCGTCGCCAAATCAAATGAAAAGATTTCTGCAATTCAGGGGCTAGAATAGGTAGCAACAAAATATTTACTGCTAATAGTGCAGGTCGTATTCCATAAAAATTTCTCAATTATTGGACAGGAAAAATGTCACTCTACTAGGCCTACGCTTGTAATCAAAACCAGGCTACCACCCCACGTGTGATCTAGAATCTTATAACTTTGCTATTAGAGTTACTAAAGGGCGAACCTAGCGCACAAAGTTTCCATGTAGATGGGGTCTGGGGAAGGGGTGAAGTCCGCAAGCTTACTCTTGCTATCACAGTTAATTTTAAGTATGCCCAATTTATCTGTGAAGGAAGACTAAATGAGCTAGGCATGACGCCACTCTGCGGGGAAAACAAATTGATGTTAAAGCCCTAATTTAGTTAAAAATACATCACTAACCTATAATTTTGTTGATATCCTAAACTTTTTTCATTACAGAGATCATTGTTTGACCAGGCTTTTAGAGACGAGATTGAGCTCTCTGAGTTACCATCGGCATCAGAACTTTCTGGATTTCGCTTGCGTTTTCAGAGGTGCGCTTCTCTTTTAAGAATACTTATACATAGCCTTCCAATTTCTCTTTGGTTAATTTGGTTCATCGGCTCTCTTTTTACCTCTTTCACTTTGGAAAATAAATGTGCAGGTCATTGCTTGGTTCGTCTTTGAAAGATGAAAGACTTACAGTGGATACCTAGGCACCGAAAGAAGATAAAGAATGCGTTGGAGATTTCATCACGTGGAAATCGAGTGTGGCTCAATTCCAAAGAGATGAAGCAAAGCTTCCATACTGACTTTTGGAAATCTTTTGTAATTTTCCCTTCCACTCTATAAATACCTCTTTAAAATAAGCCATTCTAATAAGCATTTGAGAGAGAAACTAATTGAGAGGGGTTTTAATTTGGGTATACATTTGGAGTTTGGGTGAGTGAATCATAATCTCTTCCAAAAAAAAAAACAAAGAAACCCGTTACCTGTGGAGTACGGAGCCAAAATGACATCTAACATCTTCTCATTTTCAGATCCTGCAGAATACAATTTCTGCGTTTAAATTGTTCGGATATCGATCTTTTGTTTTTCGTTTGTAAAGGATTATGTAGCCCTGTCTTGCAAACAAAATGGTTTTTTGGCATGGCCAATTACTACGTCTATTCTGGGGCGGGAGGAGCTGAACAAGCTCAACCGTTGAGCTGACCCACTACTTGATAACATTTGAAGAGCTTTAGTAGTCGAGAAGTACTTGAGAGTTTCAGTTGACACTTGACAGACTCGTATAATATTTTTCTGGTGAATTAAGGAGACAACATACATTTTACAGTACAAATATTCACCAAAATATCCTGATCTATTAATCGCTTTTATCATTTTAGTATTCCTAAGCAAAACACATAGCAGGAATTAATAGAAGTTTTAGCTCGCATCGATAGAAGTTTATGCTTGTAATCCAAATACGACGTTGAATCTTAAGATGATTTGTTGGGATCATGAATTCACTGTGTGGAATGCAATGAACTGGTAAAAGATTGAAAGAAAACAGAATGAAATAAGCTAAATTTATTGACTTTTATTGCACGAGAAAAGTTGTATGACCAGAATAACAAAATAAACACGAAATGAAACCACAATCGAGAACGTAAACTAAACAACATGATTCGAGCACGCACAACCTGCAAATTTATTTTCCGAAGCAAAGTCAACAACACAAAGCTAACCAACAAAATCAAACGTAACTCGGTAAGTTAATGGAATAGTTCCCAAAGAGAACCACGCCTCTGAAGGGTACATTCACAGCAGATCGTGGGCCCTTCAAGAAAATATGAGCAATTCATTCGAAGAAAATAAAAGCGAAATAACCAATTCCATTACATGAGAGTATTATAATCCGTAGTTCACCAAACAAAGCGAAATAACCAATTCCATAGGATCACGCATACAGAGAAAATGAGAGCACATATAACCATTGCATTACAGCTAGTCCACCAAACAAATCAGTACGTCCACAAAACAAAGAAACAAAACAACAACTACCATCTTGTAGAACAGGCATTACACACGTCGCAATAGAAGGCCCTAGGCATTTTGGAGTATTATGGAACATGATGCCTTGGGCAGGGGCATTGGAGAAAAAAATCAAGTAGTTGATCCCAATTAAATGGGACTTAAGACTTGGTGCATGTACCACCAAACGAATCGACCAACCGTCATGAGAATGGAAAACACAGAACTGCAATACCGTCACCCAGCACACGAGCACCAACACAACACCAAGCGCAAGGAAGCCAGAGGACTCAAGCTCCACTACACATAAAGAGAGGGCAGAACAAACATAAGATAGCGAGCAATTCATATCGGCAACCTGTGAAAAATAGGACTATAAAAGGACAGCGAAATTAGGAAAGTAGATGAACCAAAAACTAAATAAGTGCGTAAATTTTGATCAGCAAAGGTGATCACCAATTATAACGGTGTTCACATGATGCATTAGTGTTGTTTTGTATTTTAAGTGTACGCGGAATTAATATTATGTCCCATCGTATCTATGTTTATTATTTTCTTCATATCAAAGGTTCGTGTTTGGGTAGATGTGAATTTCAAATGAAGAGGTTTGAAAATCAACTTCCACCAAAATGTGAGAGCTTTAGCTGGAAAGGGGCTTGTGAAATTATAGGGGAAAGTCGATAGGAAGTAGGAAAGATAAATTTTTATTTGGGATCCTTGTATATCTAGAATCCTTGTGAGAGCTTTAGCTGGTGTTCCACAAAGCTTTTTGGACTTTTTCTTATTTTATCCCTATTGAAATTGTTTTCGCATTTACCAATTTTGCACCTCACTATTTTGGTTTTCCGATTCGTTTAGTCAAGACGAATCGAAAAAGTAAAAAATTATGACTTTTATCCAAATATTTATTGAAATATCCAAGATGAAACCCGTTTTTGGGCTTTATCTTGGATATTTTTCAAAAATATTTGGATAAAAAGTCATAATTTTTTTTACTTTTTCAATTCGTCTTGACGAGACAAATCGGAAAAACCAAAAATGTGAGGCGCAAAACTAACAAATGCAAAAAAAAAAATTTATAAAGACAACAAAAAAAGCCCAAAAAGTGCTTAGCAGAACGCCACCGAATCCCTCCTCAAAAACCTCAAACTCAAATTATAAAATAATCAGTATTAAAAACCAGTTAACACCAAATAAAATTGCATTAGAGCATCTCCAGCCCAGAATCTATGGGCATGCAAATTCTTGTCGGTATAGGGCACAGTATTACAAAAGAACTCAGAGAATATACCTGTCTTTGATTCCAATATTAGGTACGTGGGCGATCTTCGGCCAATCCTCTCCTCCTTCACGATATCTGTTGGTGTTGAGACTGCACCCGCCAATCCACAAATCATGTAGCTTAGTGAGGCGTTGCATCCCTTCTGGCAGGGACACAACCTTAATACAACACATTATTGCAAGTGATTGAAGTGATAGGAGATTTGGGAGGACAGACTCTGATGGTGAAGTAAAGTTCTCACAATCTACAATTTCCAAATGAGTGAGTGTAGTAGCAGCATCCAGAAGCCCCTTGGGTAAATTCACCAACATTGGGAGAAGAAATAATTCCAATTTCTTAAGACTTCTGAGCCCCTTTAAATCATCATCCTCCGATAAAATAAGATTTTTACAATCACCAATATCCAAACGCTCAAGGGAAGTGAGGTTCCTAAAGCCAGCTGGCAATGAAACCAACTTAGAACAGTGCCATAAGGCCAAATGCCGAATGCAAGAGAGATGTTCTATCCCTTCACCCAACGACTCCAAATTGTAACAATTGTAAAAGAACAATGTCCGGAGAGAAGTTAACCTACCGATTGGTTCTTTCGGCAGATGCGTCAATGATGTCCCCAATGCCAAAAACCGCAGGTTAATTAGTTTGCACAAATCTTCAGGCAATCCAAACACAAATGTCTCAGAGAGATCCAAGTACTGCAAGTTTAATAGCATGCAAAGCGAGTTTGGGAGACAGTTGTCACGATCATATATACTGATGTACCTTAACAACTTCAATTTCCCTATATTTTCTGGCAAGACTTCGTGTCCTTCTAATACACGTAAGCTTCTAAAACTTGTGATTGCTGGTTCAGCAGGTTTAAACCATTTATATTTTCTTGCGCAGACTATCGTCCGCAACTTCTCGGCTTCCATCAAAGGTCTTGGAAACAAGCAATCTGTATTCAAATCAAATGATATGTGCTGAACCGTCTTAGGAATTGCCTTGGTAATAGAACCTTCAATTCTCAAGAATTCATTACCCGCCACATACTGTGCAAGATCATGAACAAGATCATGCATTTTGTATGTCTCCCTTTCAACTGGATTGAAAAACCCCGTTGCAAAATCTTGTTCAAGAAAGGACCTCCTTACAAGCTCAAGAATATATCCTTCACCTATGTCTTCTAATTCATCTTTCGTGTCTACACATTGGACAAACCCTAGGGCAATCCAAGCATAAATCAACTTCTTTCCATAAATGATTGCATCTTTCTTAAACAATGAACAATATGCAAAGCAGTGTTTTAAATATGACGGCATTTGGTCATAACTCAACTTCAATATTGGTAAGATATCATTCTTGTTTTGTACAATAGCCCACATCTCATTGTCCCTCACGAACAACCAATCCCGTTCATTTGTTTTTGAAAACAAAAATGCTCCTAAGGTCCTCGCTGCGAGAGGTACACCTCTACACTTTTCAACAATTTTCTTACCGATGTTGACTAGGTTCGGATGCTTACTCTCATCCCCATCTTTAAATGCCCACTTCACCAATATATCCAAGCATTCATTGTTAGAAAGACCTCTAAGTTCATATGGTTCCACGGTGCTGGTTCTGACAATTGAAGCAACCATCTTACTGCATGTGGTTACAACAATTCTACTTCCTCTGGCTTGTGTTATCAACAAATCCTCCAATTTTCTCCACTCTACACGGTCCTCATTCCAAACGTCGTCCAGAAAAAGGATAAACTTATCTTTGCTTAATAGATTTCTAACTTGGTTTTGCAGCTGCTCAAGTCCTTCGTTACTATAACTAGTGTCCCCACTGGAACCACCTGCTTGCAATAATTGAATTAGGATTCTTCTGACATCAAAATCATTAGAGATACAAACCCACAGTCTTTTGGTGAAATGTTTCTGAATCCTATCGTCATTGTATACCAATTGTGCAAGTGTGGTCTTCCCCAGACCTCCCATTCCCACTATGGGAATGATGGCAACATTGTCCTCATCACCAGAGGACAATAACAACCTCACTAATTTTTCTTTGTCGGCATATCTTCCAATAACTGTCACAGTATTCACAAAGGAGGAGGTTTCTTCCCTTCTATTGATCTGAATCGGCCTTTCAACAAGTTTCACAACAAACTTAAAAGCATTCATCTGCAAAACAATTTCATCTAGCCTCTTCCCAATATCCCTTATCTTACGACCCACGACATATCGAAATACAAGTGGATTTGAGCTCGTAAAGAAGTAGTGTACCTTTCTCATCAAGCTATTATGAGTTTCCATGTGCATTCTCTTGGTCTCAGTTGCAACCTCATCCAACAAGTCTTCAGCATCGTAAAGTATGAGCTTGAGCCTTTCTAGCCATTCTTTCACAGCACGGTTTCTCAACTGTTGCTCTTGTGCATCTAGAAGAACATTTTTGATGGTGGAGATAGTGGTCTCCATCTTTCTCAGCTCCCCTTTGACAGCGGATGGTAATCCAATGTGTTGAATTGCATAAGACCCCAAACTCGATAAAACATTAGCTGCAATATCTACTAGAATTGTTTCTGCCATATTTTCCCTGCCTACTAGGGATGTGGAAGGTAACTTGGCAAAGACAAATGAGCAGATGGAAATTGGGATGTGTTCTGTGTTGAAATAATTTCATGCGAAAGCACAAGGAGACTGCCCTTGACTTGGAACTTGGAAGTCTACTTTGCGTTGAAAGATTGGTTACGAGGAGGGTTTTCCATCAAGTTTTGTGCATTCTTCATTGGAGGCTCTTGTGTTGATTCTTCGAACTTTTTCTTTCTTTTTTTTAAGGTATGTTGCTTCTCCTAGCTTTTTCACCAGAAAAAATGGGAAATTCGATTTTCAATTTTAAAGTAAATGTGGGCTGGAACTCGGAGACATATTTTTAGCTTAAACATTAACGGCATTCCAGAGTTATGCTACTATATCTTTTAGTTTGGGTATTTTTTTCGTCTTTGTACATTTATTCATTTTTCTATTTTTTTAAATTCACATTTTTTAAAAATTAATCACCGGCCTCGAAAAAAGAATTCTAAAAAGTAAATATCATGACCTAAATAAAAAAAATTACTAAAGACAAAAAAATATCAAACAACTACTAGTATTTTTTGTCTACAGTGTTATCCTATATGAATTTTTTTCAATTTCGGTCCATGTCTTCATGCTTTTTCGATTCCACTCATCAAGACGATCAATTAATCCGAAAATTACAACAAACAACTACACAAGAGTACAAAAAGTAAGTTGTAGTAAAAAAAATTATTGAAGATAAAAAATATAGCATGAACTCACCCGTACAATTTCATTGCACCACTCATTTTTTCTATTTTTTTCGGCAATCTTAACGTTGTGTTGTATTCACGAAACTTGAGGAAAGCGGCAAACAAGAAGAAAAAAAAGTCTATACGCATGAAGTAGTTGAGGAGTAGTTGCCGACAGTGTCTACACACATATCCATGATTTAGCTCTGGACTTGGGAGGAGATAAGTCCAACAAATCGGATAAATGTTAGTCTTCGATTAAATCTTCTAATTTTTATCTTCTTTTAATTTAATGAACACCTTTTTATTCTTAATTAGTCCATGAGCAGATAGACGGTCTCTCACCAAAGCAATTGATGGGAAATATTTCAATTGATTTACAAGTCGCGTGGTCACACTTGTGGTTTTGGTTTATCGAGGCGGATGGTACGATCAATAAAAAGAAAATGAAAAAAGAAGAAGACATATTAAGTTGGACCCAATACAGCTGGAAACAACACAAAGTTAAGGTTGGGCCCTTCATTATTTATTGATTGATGTTCATTCTTTGGCCAACATAATGTGGTGGAATGTGACCAAAAATAAAAAATAGTTGGGCAATATTTTCTCAGGGGAGAACTTTTATATCATAATAATGGTGATTCTTGTTGATACTCCTATTCTTCTTCTCCAAAAATAAAAACCCGGAGTTTTTGTCTTCTTGCTTTGAAATTTTAAAAATTGCTATGAATTTTTAAACAAATGCTATGAACTTTGTATAAAACGCTACGAGTTTCTGTACAACATAGTACTACGAAATTAAAGCTACTCAAGGGGGTGCATGGCGTGAGTTTGCAGTATAACACAAACATTTCCCTAAACTGAAGCATCCCATGGAAGATAAAGAAAGATTTGGTGCCGTTACTATTCAAAAAAAAATATTTCGAGCATATAACAAATTAAAGAAGGTAATGCTGATGGCAATATTTTTTGGTTAATATTCCCCTCGATGTACCCCTTCGAGTTTAATAAAAAATTTCGTTTGCCGAGCAAAAAAAAAAAAATTTTTTGGTTAATACAGAAAATAACAAAATAATTTAAGCATTTTTATTTTCCTATAAAGAAATTTGAGTACGTAATAATAGTGTCAAATGCATGATGTCTTATGCATGTTGAATTTATGCTGGAAATAACATCTTGATTTGGAATATAAACTTATGAAACGGGCCCGAGACATTATGCTATGGCCATTACCATTGAGCTAGAAGCTTTCTACAAGTGAAAATTTTGCTGAGCAAAATATGCTCTACCAAAAGGTAGGAGAATACTAGTCCGTCCGTCCCAATTTGTTAGTCTATTTTAGGAGTTCGTGCCTCTTTTACATTGATTATATTATAAATTGTTTGATTTACAAATTATGTGATTTTAAAAGCTTTGGTTGATAAAACTAATTGAGATCCATCAAAATACATCATTTATATTGCATATAAAAAATTTATCAATTTTTTATCCAGTTAGAATGCAATGAAGGACCAATAAATTGGAACAGAAGGATCGAGCATGAGTTTGTTGGAATGAAAAGAAAAGTAGATAAATAGACTTGTTGAAATGAGCCTTGTATATAGAAAGTAAATAGCTGGTATCAGGGGTTGGTTCAACGGTGGAAACTCAGACTTGGTTGGACAAGACCCGAGTTCAAACTCTTATAGTTCTATTGGGGCTAAACATACTCTTAACATCAACCAAATGTGGTGAGATTTTTAACTTCGGTCCTGGCGCAAGTGTGGTGAGGTCTCTTACAGATAATGGTGTGTGACGCGGCAATACTCTATGGCGAAGGTGTTTGGGTACCATTAATTTCGATTTTTTTGGCACCAAAAAAAATAAAACTAGCTAAATAGAAAAACTAATTTTAAGTAGTTATATACCTATATATCTGTGCTGTACATGAGGCAAAAATGAAAGTGGGGAGAGTTTCTCTCAATGCTCTTTTTTCCGGAACAGGGGATGGTGCTAGCCGAACGGTGCTGTGCACCGTGGCGTGCCAAATCCGAGCCGTCCATTCGGTAATTCAATGGTCCAAATTTTATCTTGACATTGAATGGCTCGGATGCTACACAGAGAAAATGAGATCTGAATCGTTGGATTATCGAACGAACGGCTCAGATTGGCACAGCACGTTCGTCTAGCATCATCCCCCAAGTTCTCCTAGGCTACTATAGCCATCCTGTGATCCACATGAAAAAAGCATTTGGCTGTCTATCATTTGTAAAGCAATGTCGGGAATCAAGACCCAATGCTCTCAATCATCCCAAGACAACTTTTGAAGCCTTTTGAATTTGATGAAGATACCTGGAAAGTTTGAGCAATGGAATCCAAAGGTGGATGGTGAGGGGGGTGGTTTTGATGGGTATATAAATCTCACCCTCTTTTTTATTCCCTCCGTTCCAAATTAATAGTCCGGTTCGGTTTCCAATGTATTTTTTAAATTATTAATATCTTTTAATCTATAATGAATTTTATGTGTAATATACTGTAGATCTTATATGATGGATTGAATTCTATTATACAAAGTTTTTAAAAATCTTTAAGAACATTGTAGTTTGAAAGATATTAGTAACAATTTAAAAGTTGCATTAGAGATCGAACCAAACTATTAACTTGGAATGGAGGGAGTATTCCGGAATTTTGAACTTGGACCGATGATTAGATGAAGTTGCAACTTTGATTAGTAAGAAGAGAGGAAGAGCAAAATTGAAAGAGGTGGTTTTTGCGGTTGATGGTGGGTGATAGCGGTGGGGCCATGGGGGACGACAAGAGCATCTTCAACCCACCTTTATATATCTATTATAGAGTATATATGCAAGTGCTGCAACTCATCCTCTAGAACTCTTCTTAGTTAAGAGGATGGGATATATTTTGATCCTCTAAATACAAAGAAGGGAGAATTAAATATTCATCCTCAAACCTCATCCAACGTAAGTATTCATCCAGGGTATTTTGAACAGTTATATTTTCATCCTTTGAGTTGATGAATTACCTATCTTACCCTTTTAATAAAATATCCATACGTGTGTATATTGACTTCTTAAATTAGTGGGATTCAATCATTTCCTAATTTAGTTGGTTTCAAGTCATTAAACCATTTCCTAATTTAAAAAGGATTTCAAAATTTTAAAAATTCATAGTAACCAAATCCAACCGATTTATTTTCCTCCAATTTAAATTCGATAACCATATTTATTGTTCCCTATCTACCATGTATTATCATGAAATTTTTTGTAACATGGTGGAATCGACTATGTTTTTCATGATTACCGTAAAAAATATTTCGAAACATAGATAATATTCAAACCGATCATCTACCTACGAAATACACCATAAAATCTACTTGATTAATACACCATGAAAACCGCTTGATAAAATACACATCTGCTTGATAAATACACCATGAACATGAAATACATCTTGAAATCTACCTTGATATATACAACATGAAATCCGTATGATAAAATACACCGTGAAATTAATCTGCTTGATAAATACACCGTGAAATTACTGTGCTTGATAAATACACCATGAAATCCGCTATATAATATTCCCCATGAGATATGCTTGATAAAATACACCACGAAGAAATACATCATGAAATATGTTTTGGAGTAATATACACCATGGACGAAATACACCATGAAATTACACCAACAAAACTTTCGATTCTCATCGTGGTTTGGGTTTCTGACAACCAAATCAAAAAAATATGAACAAGAACTATGTGGTAATACTAATTACCACCATGTATCCATAAAATACATGAGGATTTCCATCCTCCTGATCAAGCAGAAAAGAAAAACTAACATAATGAACCCACCATCGATTAAAAAGCTATGCAATGAAGCTGCACTAGGAGGAAGAGTTGATTCCGTTCACGGCGGAGGAGGTGGAGCACTAGCCTACTCCCGGTTCGGCAACAAGTGGGCCACCATCGCAAGGTTCCTCAACCACCGGTCGAACAACGTGATCAGGAATCACTGGAACTCCACGCTCAAGCAGAAGCATGAGGCGGCTGGCGGCGGTCGACAGCGTCACGGAGCACGGCGGTCGGAGAGGCCGCGCTCTCGCCGCTCGGCTCTCTCCAAAATGGTTTTGCCTGAACGGTTTGTCACGAAATGGTTTGTCAAGTGCAAATGGTTTTGAATGTTTTTTTTTTTTCCTTTTTTGAAATGGATTTTGCCGGAAATTTTGGGATTTGTTATGGGTGATTATCCTCAAATTAGGCTAGAGGACTCTTAAGATTATTTTTTAGTCCCAAAAATCCTTCCTATATATATACATATATTATATATAATAGTCAATGTATATTATAATAAAGGGTAATTCTGGAATTATTTAAAAGCGGGGATGGAAACATAACTGTTCAAAATGACCTGGATGAATACTTACGTGGGATGAGATTTGAGGATGGATATTTAAAAACTCCTACAAAGGGGAATGATCCTCTATTTGACCGAAGATTTTTCAAATGCATATAACTTTTAATCAATGCATATATGATTTACGAAGTTAATATTATTGAAAAGGTCTCAACATTAATTATCTTTAAAACAAGACCCATGTGGAATATATTGTCTATGAGAAATCAATTAAGTTAGTAAATTCAAATTTTGGCGGAAAATGAGAACAATGTTGACTTTTGAGAGAAATAGAGATGGAATTAGAGGTGTATAAATTATTTGTGAAAATGACCAAATTCCCTCGTATTTAAAGCAATGCTTTGCCTATTGTTCATTATTTGTGAAAGATCTGTTTACACCCATTTTTGACCAAAATTCAGAAAATCAATTTGTTGGTTAGAAGAAGGCCTTAAATGAAGGTCTCAGGCCTTGAAAAACCTCATGATTTGTCATCCACGAAATCGGGCCGATTTGAACGCCACTGATCGAGTTGAGTTTTCAAAGGCCTGGGCCAAATTTATGCCTAAGATTTCATTATCACAAGCCCAAGCTCAAGATTGACTGAAGACTTGGGTTGACCCACTAGATCTGAGTGTTTTATCCAGGCCTAGGCAAGTTCTTAGAAATAATAAAGCCTTCTAAGTGGGCCTAAATCAGTTAAAGCCCAAGTTTTCTTTCCAGACTTGAGCTCACATGGCTTGCAAAGATAAAAGGCCTATGATACTCCTCAAGTTCAGGCCCAAGTAATAGATGGGCCTACTTCTTAAAAAAAAACATCACATATGGCCTTTAATTGGCAGGAAAAGGCCTTAAGTTGCTTGTGAGCAGCTCAAAGGCCTAGAATGTTCTTGCTTGGCAGGTCTAAGGAAGCTGCTTACAAACAGCTTAAGGCCTGAGTCTCTACTATTCTTCAGCATAAAGTAAGGCTTGGGACACATGGCAGCCATGCATGGAGACATCCCAAGCAGCTCACAAGCAGTTCAAAGGCCTAGAATGTTCTCTCCAACAGCCCACAAGCAGCTCAACTAGGTCTGCTATATGAAAGCAAGTGGACCCTCAAAAGGGGCTCAAGAGCCAATGAAAGTTTGTGTTAGTGCAAATGCACAATTTGAAGAGGGCCTGCAAGAATTTTATTGCTAAGGTTTTTGTTAAGGTTGGAGGATAGTGTACCCATGCAGTGGATCTTTTACACTGTCTTTAATGGTGAGACTGACATATGTCGGGGCTCATAAACTTGAGTCTATTACGAACCTGACCTTGGGCAAGAAAACATGGGCAAGGTTGGGTTTTTCACTGAGCTGGTGTGGAAATGCATAATTAGAAACTAAATGGAAGAGCTGTCTTTCTTTTGATACAACAGTCCCAGATCCTCAAGAAATCAATATAACAAGGGAGGGGGGTGTTTTCAAAATGCCCCCTCACATACTAACTTTTTGGCCTTTTCAAGGGCTGTGATTGAGTTAAAATTTTAAACCAAGGGCCGAGATCAAACCCCTTTTTTTTACTTCCTCCTCAAAACTGTCCAGTCAGACCAACCCGAAAAAAAAAACCCAATTCAAACCGCGTATCTCTCTCTCTCAGCCCCAGAAACTCTATGTGCACAGCAAGCTGTGCACAGATTCCGTTTTCTCCCGCCTCGGGCCGCACAAAGTTGATCGGAGCCGCTCATTATGTTCAAAATATGTCGTTTAAGGTCTCTGTAAAAAATGAGCTTCGTTCGATATCGTTAAAGGCGTTAGCAAAACACCCAAAACAAACAAAACCCACAATCGAGAGACCAACAACCGACAAGGGAAGGTGTGCGCCTATCTCGCCTGGAATCAAAGGGGAAACCCGTACCAAAGTTGAAATGGTAATCCGATCTTCAATATGTCTTTTTGCGTCTCTCTCAGTTTTCCGTCTCCCTCTAGGATTCAATATGTCTTTCCTCCCCCCCCCCCCCAGTCGATGTTCTCAACAAAGGTAAATATCACTAAATTAATCTTTCCATTGTTTTCTATCGTGCTCCAGGTTTTTTTTTAGAAATTGTTTTCAATTGGATTTTCATGGCTTTCACTTTGGACCATCCCATATGAGGCCCTGCCCTGATTTAATTTGTCCTCCACCAGTGGACGGTGACATTGGTACCCTAGGATTTGTCAATACGCTCATATGATTAGTCATATGGTAATCTGATCTTCTTGCATGTGAACTCCTTTTTTTTCTTTTGGTTTTAGGGCTTTTTGTGTGTTGATTTTAATTGAAAATTCTGACTTTTGTGGCTTTCATGAAATCAGTGCAATGAAGCGTCAACGATCAAAGCATAGAGGGGCTTCATGGTAAGCCGATGCCCAGTGCCTTAAATTTCAAGTTCACTCTTGAGTATATCTCTTCCCTACTCCAAATTGTTTGTTATTGACATTCACATCTATGGCATCATACAATCTCTGTTCTAATGTTTTACTAATTTTATGATTGATTAATCCAATTTGTCTTTTTGGGATGTGGGTCGATCCTATGTATCATTGTGTCATTTCATGGTCCTATTTGCCAAGTTGTAGGGTCTTTGGTCTGTTGGGCATTGCCTGTACACCGGGTTTCTTTGTCCACCAAACTCACCCCCTCTGTTTTAGTTTTCGTAGAATTCTAATTGTAGAATCAGAGGTTTGAATTTCATAGTGGGATAATAGGAAAAACATATATCCTTTCATTGGAAAGTTTCGTTGGTAGGGAGAAGTTTCGTTGATGAGAAATTGTAGAATGCTTAGCTATAACTGTAAGTCCTGGATAATTTCGACGGTAGATACCTCTTAATCAACTACTAAGTCTCCCCTTTCCTGTAAAATAAAATCAACTCCAAAATAAGATTTAGTTCATTAGGGATAACCGTGCCTAAATGCACGGAACAATGCATTCTAAAATGCATTCTAAATAACTTGTAGGCGTCAAGCCAACATTGCATCCTAGATACTTAGACATTTGAGGTGCAGCTTGGTGCGGTTTAATAGACGTACCAGAGGGTACATCTAACCCAAGTTTTTTTCCGGCCGTTTTCTCATTGAATGATAAGTATGTATGAATTTTTGCTGGTACATGGTCCTTCCATCCCCTTATGCGCACGAGTAATTTTGAGTTGAATAACGCCTGAATATTAGTACGTATTAATTTTGAGTTGAAGGCTAAACTGCACTAACAATATTAGTACGTATTAATTTTCCAAACTGTAGTAATTTTTCTCTCTCTTGGAAAATACCAAGAGGAAGACATGTGATTGGTGCCCTAACAATCATATCAAAGTTATAAAGAAAATTATTACATGGAAATTGCAATTATTTCTGTTATGAAGTGGGTTAGATAACTTGCCTTGGTTAGAATGAGGGGGAGTAAAGCATCCATTATTTCTCTTATGAAGTGGGTTTCTGGCAGCCATGAAGTTTTCCGAATGGGGAATTGCGGTACTATTCCAAAGTGTTGAGTTGATGTGCCAACTTCTACAGTCATTGGGTACAGGCATGCCCTGCAAATAAGTGAAGCAGTTTTCCTCTGCATATAAGAGGTTGCGTGGTTTAAGAGAGACAAAGAGAGAGGAGCAGTTACCAAATGTGTGAATGAGTTTCCATGTTTCCCACAGTTATATGGAGGGAAAATATTTATGGGGATAGTTTTGGAATTAGATGTCTCATGTTCCATCCCGCCGTGACCTCCACGATAGTAATTTGGGCATTTTCACTAAGTTATTGATTGAGATTATTTATTTTAAGAGAAATTGTGAACTGCTTAGCTCTATATCAATTTAGTATAGAAACATTCTAACCATTTGTCCTGAAACATCCTGACTGCAGAAACCTCCATTCAATCCACAAGCTATGGACAATATCTTCACAAACGTCAGTGATGTGCTTCGAGAGGAACGTGATATGAATATGATCCGCTTTCTTAGGATAAGCACATCCTGACGTGATATGAATGTGATATGAATATGATCCATTATGGATGGTGTTTTTTATTTTATCAAGTCTTATACGTTTTGTTGGGGAGAGGAAAGCTGTTAGGGATTGTAAGAGAGGGAAGGGGAAGCTAGGGGGATCATATGTTAAGTTCATAACTATGCACACATAGAGATATGAAAAAAGATTACGTATTTTCAGGCTCATCTATTTAATTGTGTTTGATTCGTTGATATTGTAGTTGAAATTTGGGGACTCCATTAAGCCTCCTGGGATGGGGTGTCCAACTTTAGCTCCTACTTTATTTTCCTTCAAAGGAAACTAATTTCTACTCCTATTTCGGACACGACACCATAATGGGGGTGTTGAATTTTAAAATTTAGTGTATATATTCATGTCCTTTTCGTGGAATCAATAGTAGGGAAGAGTGGTTTAGTCTATGATGCACGGACACGGATACCACTGACACGGGGATACGGAAATCTACAAAAATGGGGACGGGGGCATGGCGAGGGACACGCCACGTGTATATTTTTTCCAAGTTTAAATGGCAAAATATAGACAAAACATAACATCCGTAGTTCTAATACCATTCAAATAAAACAAGACATCCATGATCCATAAGTTCAATACAATCCAAATACCCAATTGAAAACAAAACATGATAAACATCCATAGTTCCATAATAAATTATGGGACATGCCAGTTAGCCTGTCCCATACGTGTTTCTAGCCTGTCCCCCTAAAAAATTTATATTAAATTATGGGATACGTGTCCCCGAGGTGTCCCCGTGTTTGGACATTGCGATACGTCAACCTTTAGAGGTGTCGGTGCTTCATAGGGTTTAGTTTAATTCTGTTAAGAACACGTGGCATCGTTCTTTTGGGCACAGACAATTCATAGAACAAAATCTTTAACTCTAGAGAATTGATGCTCCATTGCAAAGGGATATTCATATAACAACCACATTGCTGAAAACCAAGTTTTGTATATCTGTCGGGTAAAGCTTAGTGGAATAGGTTGTGGGAAGTTATGAGATTTTCTTGAAAAAATTAACCTAATTTGGTTAGGTGAGTCACCAACACTCCTAGAGATTGCCATATCCGTTTTGGACACTCCAAATACACTAGACACACCGGGAACAAGTACGTGTCCATAAGATTTTAATATGATTAATGGTGGAATGAGCCGGGGACACGACAATGTGAATTATAAATTTTAAAAGCTCTGTGTTGGAGAAAAGTTTTCAAGAATACGAGTTTACATATCACTATAACATTATATCCATAGCTCTTCGGCTATAGTGCTATCTATTTTTTATAAACTGTTTTCAGTTTCTATGCTAACAGGAGGTAAATTGAAATGATAGTAAAGGGAGCATTGCTGGTAAGCACCTTCAGGCACGGCACAATCCCTATGGATTGTCGTCGCCCAAATGAACATGGTTGTCATCGGATTATGTTTACCACAGCAGGATCGTGTCGCTAGAAGTATTGGAAAAATTCAGATTATATAACCTTTTGTACTGATTTGTGGTGTGCTTGATCAGGTAACTTGTTGACTATTCTGTGAATTGAAGGCAACAGCTCTTTGGTAGTACGTGATTCTTGCGCATTTGGTTTTGGTTTCTGTTAGGTAATTTGCACACTGAATTATACTCTTTCTATCATGGTCTCTATCTCTTTCTTTCTTTATGGATTTCTGGAACTAATTTTAACTAGGTAAAAGGAGTGGGAGGTTAAATATTTTGTAGGATTTTGGTTCTTACAACACATGATAAGTCTATTCACTATACTTAGATGATTAGTGCACGATGTTATTTTACTGACAAATCCAAAATGGGTCTCCAATCATCTTGACTTTGAATTCTGGTGGGTAGTGTTCTTGGTATTGCCTCCTTTATCCATTTTTGGTCAAGGAAAAATAAATTAAATTTTGGTTTTATGTATTTGGTAAACTCTATCTTAATCTTTTGCTTATTTTTAGTGAATCTCATCAGACGCATCGATACGGGAGCATTGTAGGTAAACTATATTGTTAGTAATATTTTTGTCGAATTTCGGCAGTAAGTGTCTTCGTGCATGGGCAAGTATAGAAATGGAATTTGCTTTTAGTTTATTTTGTTTTGTTTTTTAAGTTTATGTGGAGGCTCATTGGTGATTGGTTGTGTGGGATGATAAATCAAGTGGTCCACTACGTATAGGGTTTTGGTAAATATTATGTAGACTCGCCCTTGCAGGGCATGTGTCTTCACTCCTATTGTACTTATGTAATGAAACAACATACCAAAATTGTTTTTTCTAGGGATCTTTTGCTAAATGTAATGGATTTGTTATTAGAAATGCCTTAATGGAATTGGACGGTGTTTGTTTTATTTTGTGTATATTATCATATTTTTCTTTAATTCGCTTGCGGATGACTATGATTATCTGGGAATAATACTTTTTAAGACTATAAACAAAAAATATATTGCGCTGTGCTATCACGCATGGATTGGTTAGCAGTAGAGAAGGGCAATTCAATTTAATTGTGTTTAAAATACGTTGCGCCGTGTCTTCAGGCACGGGCTCAATTCCTAGTGCAGTACTATGAGGTGATGAGAAGGTTTCGTGTATATTTAGCATTTCTTAGGTACTTCTTCATCCTGTTGAGTTAGCTGTCTAGTTGTTGGCACATTTTTTAGCAATGAAAAGGAAATTCACCTGATACACAGTTATGTCTTCATATAATTTTTTTGGTTTTGGCGATTTTATCTGTAATTTGAAGGATCATTTTCGGGATTTTTTTCCCTAAGAGATGGAGATCTAGCTTAGGAAATTCCCTTATCCTCTACAAGCAATCTATTCTGCAATTCCGCATGGACTGTTATTCCAGACAGGTAACTAAGTACGGTTTCAAGAGGAGCTAGTTACCACTATGTAATGTGTACTTTTCGTTAATGAGAAAGCAGTGTTGGGTAATATGTATTTTTCGTTACAGATAAGCAGTGAACAAACACAGATTTGCTATCAGCTGCTCCACTGGAAATTGGAATTGTTGTCTCTCCGATTAGAAAGGTTTCTGGTCTGTTTACTGGGTTTCCTTCAGCATTGGATCGCAGCACTCTAGATGACTTGTTGACACCTATGCCTTCTTGATGCAGGGCTTTGCCTTGAATATCATGTACCGGTGCTTATTTGCTGCAAGTCATGGATAAGTTGGTGCTTTCCACAACTCGATAACCCGACACGTTAAGTTAAAACTTTGGCGCATTCCTTCAGGAAATATTTTCTATAGCTGAAATTTTCACAGAGCTTGTTACATCATTCTGACTATGAGTAACAACGGACAACCTCGCATTAACTATCCATGTTCTCTTTGATTCTAATGCTAACAATAGCTTTTATCATTTTAGTATTCCTGATTTCCTATGCAAAACACATGGCAGGAATTAATAGAAGTTTCAGCTCGTGTCAATAAAAGTCTATTATTGGATCCTAATACAACGTTGAATCTTAAGATGATTTGTTCAGAGCATGAATTCACTAGTTGGAATGCGATGAATAGGTAAGAGATTGAAAGAAAACAGAGCAAAAAAGGCTCAATTTATTTGCTTTTATTGCACGAGGAAAGTTGTTTGACCAGAATAACAAAATAAACACGAAATAAAACCACAATTGGGAACATAAACTAAACTAGATAAATCGAGTACGCAGGCCCTGCAAATTTATTTTCCAAAGCAAAGCTAACAGTACAAATCTAACCAACAAAATCAAACATAACTTAATGGATTAAGTTAATGGAATAGTTCCCAAAGAGAACCACACCTTTGAAGGGTACATTCACAGTCGATGGATCATTCAGCAAAATATGAGCAATTCATTCGAAGAAAATAAAAGCGAAATAACCAATTCCATTACATAAGAGTATTATAATCCGTAGTTCACCAAACAAAGCGAAATAACCAATTCCATAGGTTCATTCATACAAAGAAAATGAGAGCACATATAACCGTTGCATTACAGATAGTCCACCAAACAAATCAGTAACTCCACAAAACAAAGAAAAAAAAAAAATAACTTCCATCTTGTAGAATAGCATTACACACGTCGCAATAAAAGGCCCGAGGCATTTTGGATATTACAGAACATGACGCCTTGGACATGGGCATTGGAGAAAAAATCATGTAGTTTATTCCAATTAAATGGGACTTAAGACTCGGTGCATGTACCACCAAACAAATCGACCAACTATCATGAGAAAGAAGAACACAAAACCACAATACCATCACCCAGTACAAGGAAGCCAGAAGACTCAAGCTCCACTACACATAAAAGGAGGGCAGAACAGACATAAGATAGCGAGCAATTCATATCGGCAACCTGTGAAAAATAGAACTACAAAAGAAAGCCAAATTAGGAAAGTAGATGAATCAAAAACTACATTAATGTGTAGATTTTGATCAGCAAAGGTGATCAACAAATTAGAACGGCATTCACAGGATGCATTAGTGTTGTTTAGTATTGTATTTGCGCGCAGAATATTATGTCTCATCGTATCTATGTTGATTATTTTCGTCATATTAGAGATCTGTGTTTGGGTACATGTGAATTTCAAATGATATGAAGAGATTTGAAAATCAACTTCCGCCAAAATGTGAGGGCTGTAGCTTATAAGGGGCTTGTGAAATTAAAGGGGAAAGTCGATAGGACGTTGGAAAGAGAAATTTTATTCGGATCCTTGTATATATATATCTAGAAGAGAGAAACTCCGCCGTGAACAAGTTTTTTGGGGCATTGTGCAATCGCAATCGTCTTTTCCCGCAATCAAAATTGGTTTTCAGTTTTGATCGGTAACAATTAATTCTTATCGGTCAAAATTGATTTTCAATCTAGACCGTCCAAAAACACTTTGGACGAGCGCGATTGAGTATTGTAAATAACTATTCAGGGCTCCGTCGTTAAATTTTGTTTCTCTATCTAGAATCCTTGTTATGAAGGAATCTAGTCTTATTATACAGCTATTTCATTTCCATCCTCGAGAGAGGGAGAGAGCGTGCATTACGCTAAGTCTCTTTGCTCTCGAAACTGAAAACCCTGAATCTATTAGCATGCAAAATCTTTTTGGTATGGGGCACAGTATTACAAAAGAACTCAGAATATACCTGTCATTGATTACTCATCAAATTTAATATTAGGTACATGGGCGATCTTCGGCCAATCCTCTCCTCCTTCACGATATCTGCTGGTGCTGGTGGAATTGAAACCGTAACCATGAATCCACAAATCCTGTAGCCTAGTGAGGCGTTGCATCCCTTCTGGCAAGGACGCAACCTTATCACAATGACATATTGTAAGTGATTGAAGTGAAAGGAGATTTGGGAGGACGGACTCTGATGGTGAAGTGAAGTTCTGACAGCTACGAATTTCCAATTGAGTGAGTGTAGCAGCAGCATCCAGAAGCCCCTTGGGCAAATTCAACAACCTTTGGAGACGTCTTAATTTCAATTCCTTTAGACTTATAAGCCCCTTTAAATCATCATCCTCCGATAAATTAAGGCTTCCACAATCACCAATGTCCAAACGCTCGAGGGAAGTGAGGTGCTTAAAGCCAGCTGGCAATGAAACCAACTTAGGACAGTGCCATAAGGCCAAATGCCGAAGGCAGGAGAGATGATCTATCCCTTCACCCAACGACTCCAATTGGTAACACCTGTAAAAGAACAACGTCCGGAGAGAAGTTAACCTACCGATTGCTTCTTTTGGCAGATGCGTCAATGGTATCGCCAATGCCAAAAACCGCAGGTTAATTAGTTTGCAGATATCTTCAGGCAATCCAGACACATATGACTTAGAGAGATCCAAGTACTGCAAGTTTAATAGCATGCAAAGCGAATTTGGGAGATCGGCTCGTACATTTATGCTGATGTACCTTAACAACTTCAATTCCCCTATATTTTCTGGCAAGACAAATTGTCCTTCTAGTACACGTAAGCTTCTAAAACTTGCGATTGCTCGTTCAGCAGGTTTAGACCATCTATAATTGCTTGGGTAGACTATCGTCCGCAACTTCTCGGCTTCCATCAAAGGTCTTGGTAACGAGCAATCTGTTTTCTTCAAATCAAATGATACGTGCCGAACTGTCTCAGGAATTGCCTTGATAATAGAACCTTCTTCAATTGGCAAGAATTCATTACCCGCCACATATCGTGCAAGGTCATGAACAAGATCATGCATTTTGTATGCCTCCCTTTTAACTGGATTTAAAGATTCCGTTGTATAATCTCGTTCAAGAAAGGATCTCCTAACAAGCTCGAGAATATATCCTTCACCTATATCTTCTAATTCATCTTTCGGGTTTGCACATTGGACAAACCCTAGGGCCATCCATGCATAAATCAACTTCGTTCCATAAATGATTTCATCTTTCTTAAACAATGAACAATATGCAAAGCACTGCTTTAAATATGACGGCATTTGGTCATAATTCAACCTCAGTATCGGTAAGATATCATTCTTCTCTTGTACAATGGCCCACATCTCATTGTC
>BPLS01010669.1:0-12339 GCA_019656275.1 Rhododendron kiyosumense | reverse complement strand
ACTTTGCTCGTGTTTCATCCATTCCCCTACTTCAGAATTTTACTCCCAGGTATTCTTAGTCACAATAAAACCAAATGCTCCCATTAATCAGGTCAATTACTCTAAAAATATTAGATTGAATGCAGGTATTGTGCCTATGCGAATCATTTTCGTGGTTTGTTTACCTTTCTCATATTGTAATGCTCCATAACATCATGCATCACTAATTTTTATTTTGTGATTTGATTGAGAGAGAGAGAGAAGGTACCTTGGAGCACCACTGCCGGCAATCGAACCCGTGCCAGAGTAGTGACGACCAGGGAGAAGGGCCGGCAATGGAACCCGTGCTTGCTAGTGTTCGAGCAGAGAGCGAAGGAGTTTGATGTGGGGTGGATGACTACCGGTAAAAGCCCCAAGTTTCACACGTTTAAAAAAATCAATTGTGTTTACTTTCAAGTTGATATACAATTAACTTAAGATTGGTAATTAACGCGACTAATCTGGCTTTAAAAGCGTGCTTCGTAAACACGTTTTCACGTAATTCGAGAGGCACGTTTTAATTAATAAAGTTATTAAAAAAAAAAAAACCAAACAGTTAATTGGCCTTCTTTCCAAGCCCCGTATGAAGATCAACAACGACAATCAATGATCACAGATGAACGGGAAACCCAAATCGATTTTTGTCTCTCAAGTGTGCATTGTTGGGATTTAGGGATTTTAGAGGTTGTAACCTTAGTCACATAATCTTTCAAAAAGCCCTACACTCCCGCTCTCAATCCTTGCTCTCCAAGCTTGCGATGGATTGCTTTCCTCTCTTTCTATAAAGAAAGTGAGTCAGAACTGATCCCAATGGTCTTGATCTCATTCTATATGCACGCAATTTGTTTGGTAACAAGAAGCATGCTAAAGCACCGGTTGGAATGTTTAGATATGAACTACCCCTAGTCTTAGAGCTAGGAACCGGGAAAGAGTAACCCTTCTCTTTACGAGTTGCTAGTAGAATGTGGAATCGTTGAATCAATCTTTTTCACCACATCGCGTATAACGGGAATTGAATCCCCTATGCTTCAGGCGGGCGGATTGAGAATGTGCTTTGAGGTCGCACTCGCTAATTTTAGTACTATTGGATAATTTTAGAAGACACTATCATGCTCGTGTTCCCGCATCCGCAGGTGCATTATTTGACTTAGGTTGTAACCCTACCGCACATGCAAAATATATGTGAATTGGCAATTTTGCCTTGTAAACAAGTGAGATGGCGAGAATTCCCTTTGTTTAGGGCTGCCAAGGCCATTTGGATGGTTTTCGTTCGGCTTATTGGTGGGCCGTCATCAATTGGGGTCAAATGTGGGCAAATTGATGAGTTGAGGGGCGAAATTAAATAAATTGATACTTGAGGGATTCTTTAAACATGAATTGAATAGTTGAGGGACTAAAAGTTAAATTTCCTTGTGTGCGTTTAGAAGTTGTTCACAAGCCGAGGGTTTATCTAAGGTTTTACAAGGAATAGACAGAAAAAAAGATAAACAATCCCTCTGATAATGCCGGTGAAGAAGAAGACCAATACGTCATCGTTCCGAGGAAGCATATCCGTCATCAACCTTTTCTTCAACAATGTCGTAAACAACTCCAGTATCGTTTCAGTCTCTTGAGGATGGTTCACTCCTCCATTATTTACTTTGATGCTCCTATCTCTCATCTCAACCTCTTCCCTCATTCTTATTACCGAATTTACTTTTCTAGACCTGAAATAGCCCAGAAAGATTTAAAAGAAATGAAGACAAAGTTGTGTGTTTCACCAACCTCTCGATTTTTTGTGTGCAGTGATGGGCACTTATGTTGGGTTGAAAAATGATGAATGTATAACCCTAAATTAGGCCCTAGAAACAGACCCAAACAGATTCTTTGACTAATTCGAGAAGTTGATGAATAATGTCCAAACTACCTGGATCAAAATCCAACCCTCCCCTTATATTAGGATAATAAAATCTATCTTAGAAATTTCAAGTGCTTTCAGGGGTAGTCAATTGAGTTTGGATCTAGATGGGGAACTCATCCTCCGTAAGTCGGCCACTTATAGAGACATCAATGATGTGTTTTTTCTTGGTTTTCGTGTTTGTGAGCCGGGTAGAAATGTAGATGATGAAGGGAAGTTAATCGCCTTACTCAACTGCATTCACGAGAGGGTTGGAGGAGATGGCGGTGTAATGAATCCATTCATAGGACGAGTGTGGTCTCTTGGGGGTGATGGGCTTTCTCTTAAAGATTGCAAGCTTCTCCTTGGTGATCCAACCTTGCTGACTCCGACTGAAAATGTGAGGTTCATGGAAGAACTGTGTGATATGCTTGAGAGCAAAACCTGCCAACACGGTGTTATGGTTTCCATTTGCCCTACTTTTTAGAATTTTTTTAGTCGAGTGAAAGATAAATACCACTTACAGTGGCTTGTTCATGCCAACCAGCTCATTGGATCAAAGAAGCATGCCGGCTTTACCTTTATAACCGCTAAAAGATCCGATGAGGGAGGATCTTCACTAGTTGGAATATTAAAAATCCAGAACCTCGAACCAAATTTTGATAAAGGAACAAATTGGAGGACAGAACAGCAAAAGCAAAAGCATTAGTCTGGATGCCTTGATGTTCTTTTCATCCAATTTGGTTCGAGGTTCTGGATTTTTAGTCTTCCAACTAATGGAGTCATCCTCTCTCCTAGAATCTTTTAACAGTGTATAAAAGCTCGAGCCGGCAGCTTCTTTAATGCAATGAGCTAGTCGGCATGAACAAGCCACAGTAAATGGTAATTATCCTTCACTTGACTATAAAATTCTTAAAAGCAGGCCAAATGGGCACACCATAACACCTTGATGGCAGGTTTTGCTCTCAAGCATACCACCCAGTTCCTCCATGAACCTCGCCTTTTCAGTCGGAGTCAGCAAGGTTGGATCACTAAGGAGAAACTTGCAATCTTTAAGAGAAAGCCCGTCACCTCAAAGAGACCGCACTCGTTCTTTGAAGGGATTCATTACCCCACAATCTCCTCCAACCCTCTTGTGAATGTAGTTGAGTAAGGCGATTAACTTCCCTCCATTATCTATATTTCTACCTGGCTCACAAACACGAAAACCAAAGAAAAACACATCATCGATGTCTCTATTAGTGGTGGCCAACTTGAGGAGGATGAGTTCTTCATCCAGATCCAAACTCAATTGACTACCCCTGAAAACACTTGAAATTTCTAAGACAAATTTTATGATCCTAATATAAATGGGGGAGGGTTGGATTTTGACCCGGGTAGTTTGGAATTCTTCAACTTCTTCTCGGATAGGTCAAAGAACCTGTTTGGGTCTGTTTCTAGGACCTAATTTACGCCTATACATCCATCCTTTTTCAACCCAACATAGGTGCCATTACTACACACAAAAAATGGGGAGATTGGTGGAACACATGGCTTTGTATTCATTTCTTTTAAAGCTTTTTGGGCTATTTCAAGTAGAAAAGTAAAAAAGGTAATAAGAATGAGAGGAAAGGTTGAGAGGTATGAGCATTAAAATAAATAAAAGAGGAGTAAACCATTCTGAAGAGACTGAAACGATACTAGCGTTGTTTGCAACATTGTCGGAGAAAAGGTTGATGACGGATTTATTTCCTCAGAACGACAACGTACTGGTCTTCTTCTCCACCAACATTATCAGAGGGAGTGTTTATTGTTGTTTCTGTCTATTCCTTGTAAAACCTTAGATGCTTGTTAACAAATTCTAAACGCACACAAGGAAATTTAGCTTTTAGTCCCTCAACAATTCAATTCATGTTTAAAGAATCCCTCAAAGATCAATTTATTTAATTTTGTCCCTCAACTCATCAATTCGTCCACATTTTGCCCCAATCGATGACAGCCCACCAATCCTGGACAAATACCATCCAAATGGCCCTAGCAGCTCTAACCAAAGGGAATTCTCGCCATCAACACTATTGTTCCTCTTTGTTAATTTTGCCATTGTTAGCTTTGTGGGGCTTCTATTGTGTGGCTTTTTATTTTTGCAGTGAGAGTCGGAGGGCTTGTAATAAAACCCACCTTTGGCCGGAGAAGAACAATGTATTGAGAGAGAGAAGTTCAGCTTTGGATCCTCCTTTGGCCTATCCCTCTGTCTGGATTCATTTTTGCTAGAGTATAAAGATATGCAGTCATAACGTGGCCAAATGAAAATCTGCCACGTCTTATTGCATAAGATGACGCAAGTTAGAAGAAACAGGAAAGACGAAAACAGACGTCAACAAAATGAGATCTATGTTCTCTCTTTCTGTGTCTTAAAAAAACTCTAAATACTCTCTCCAAATCCATGTACAGTCACAGATCACTTGATGGTTCTAACTTATCATCCATTTCCTCTGGGGCATCAGCTTAGAAGTATCAAAATCAACCCATGGTTGGGCTCGATCAACCTTGGATCGGAATTTTAGGCTGTGGAGAAGACAACCCCTAAGATCTGCACCAGCCGGAGCGTTTGATGCTACAATTCGGCTTCAGGCAAGAAATCCCCACCGACTCCTAATCTATGGGTCGGTCACATAGACAAACCATGCGCAATGGACAAAAGGACTGGGGTATTGGAACATGCAAATCTCATTGCGGTGTGTGATGGTAGGCTGTAGCATGTAGTTCCAGATGTGCCAGTTTACCCATTGGACGATCCATACGTGGCTTGGTACAATGGAATAACTAGGCATTATATTAGTGGGAACGGTGCAGCTTTTG
Organism: Rhododendron kiyosumense; assembly: GCA_019656275.1. Classification (NCBI taxonomy): domain Eukaryota; kingdom Viridiplantae; phylum Streptophyta; class Magnoliopsida; order Ericales; family Ericaceae; genus Rhododendron; species Rhododendron kiyosumense. Next base: position 7,607 of record BPLS01010669.1, on the reverse strand, counting down.
ACGGAGCGGTATGAATGAATTATGCCTTACAACAAATTTTAACTTACAATGGTTTATATGTTGAGATTAAATTTAGTATTTTGGACACTAACAGACACTGTATTGTTTTTTAATGTTCAGATGCAGTTTTTTGACTTCCTAAGTCAACCCGAGCTGCCACAGCCGTATGCAGCTGCAGCGAGGGTTGGGCTTCAACACTTGGCCAAATTGGAGACGTTTTTTGCGCAAGGACCCACCCATCCATAGAGTATTTGAGCCTCCAGTAGGACATGGCCAAGCTGATCAGGTACTTGAGCAGGAGGGCGTAGCGCTGCAGGAGGGTGTGGCACATGATCAGCAGGATCCTCCTCCGCAGCATGCTGAGGATCCTCCGTTGCTGGAGCAGCCGGTGCCTGCTCACGAAGAGGTAGCCAAACGGTTGTTCCCCTTGTTGACTTGGGATCCTTCTTGGTCGGAGTCCCCCACGGATGAGTTGGCACCTGACAGTTGTGGTCAATCGTCCTCCCAGCCCACCCCGCTTGAATCTGTAGATTGGCAGAACTTGGAAGTAAATCCAGCGCATGAAAATTTTGACGACAGTTTGCTTCTTGCAAAGAGGAAGAGGTTAGGATGAGAGAACTTGGAGGACATCGGGTTAGTAACCCAGCTTTGGTAAGGACTTGGAGGATGAGTGTATGGGAGGCCAACAGGTGGGGGCGGAGTGTGACTCAGGGGAGGAGGAGGATGATGAGGTGGATGGATCATGATGAGGACATAGACTTGGTGGGAGGGACGGAGGCACAAGTGGAATCACGCAGGCTGCGAGGACCGCTACCCCAGTTGAGGCACATCCTCGGAGCAAGCGAGTGCACAGGGCCAAGAGTTGTGGTACCAGCTCAGTACACAAAGGTGACGGGCAAGGGGGAGGGAAAGGTAAGAGTAAGAAAGTGAGGTGAGGGTGCAGGTCACAGGTAGGGTGGGACATTAGTTTTATGGACTTTGTTTGTTTTATGGACTATGTAGTTTTGTTAAATTCCCTAAATTTTGTTATTGTTACTTGTGGTGGTTTGATCGTGGTGTATGGATGTTGAACAGGGATTCGGACTGGGCAGGGATGGCTAGGGATGCCACGGAGTTGTGGGTTGGTGAGTGCAAGTCCACCAGTTGGGGAAAACGGTATCCAACACCATGTCAGATTTGGTATGATGGATACCGTAGCTGACACCATGTCAGATACCTTATCCGACACCGTGTCAGGAGACTGTACAGTCTCCGTATCCGGGTCCAAATCTCCCCAACTGGTGGAGCAGACTTGCAGTCACCAACCGTGCTGTCTCGCTACTAGCGTGCCTAATTCGCAGGCTGTCCGTCCAATTTGAATGCCGTATCCGATACTGTTTCAGATAGTCCCCTTATTTCGTTCCTAATTCAAATTAGTTTTTATCTTTTACGATGACTTGTGGTATTTAGAATTGTACTGCATTTGTTGTAGCACATTTGATCCTATTTGGACTTGAGACGATTTGACTTCGGGTTAGACCGAAAACAAAGGAGACTGCCCAAAAAAAATTCAAAATTTCCTGCTTTGTTGATCAATTTTAGTATTACACTGCATTTGTTAGTATTATACTCAGCACAGTTGTTGAGCCTGTTTGGACTGAGATGCGTTGACGTCAGGTTAGACTGAAAACAAAGGAGACACTGCCAAAAGAAAATTCAAAATGAAGTTCGACACACAAGTTTATTCAAAATTTGGTCTGCCCAGCCTAGAATCCAAAGGCGGTCACAGAGCCACAACTGTGGTCACGAACGAATACTGCATCGCAGTCAAATTCGGGAACATGAAACCCAATGGTGGTCACAAGTTCGTGATGTCCCATACAGGTTCGCGACCAATTTTTGTAACCCTAATTTTCCTTCCAAAAGTTAGTTGCCCCGACCCATATTGGAGGCGGCGTATCTCCTCCGTGGGCTGTCCGGTTGGGCGCGGCCTATACCTTCACGTACTTCCGACCTCCGTAGGCGAAGATGCGTGCTGTCCAACACAGGTCCGCGACCAACTTTGTAACCCTAATTCAATTATTTTTTTCATTCGTAATAACTCACTTTGAAATATGAGCCAAAACTTGGTACTTTTTTTAAAACTAGGTACATCACAACGTGCAAGGCACGTTGTCATGCCCGTTGAATTAAACGGATGTGGAATATTTCTGAAAGCGTAGGCTACTTAAGTTTGAACTTCTGGAGCTCACCCTCGAGCAACTCAATGAAATCAGATTCCTCCACCATCTCCACCTAAAACTTCACAAATCACAGGAACCAAAAAAAGCCCAATTCAGTTTATGATTTTTATGTATTCTTTGATAGGATATGTATTTAATCTATAGAAGACACACTATTGTCTTTCTATATTTCAAAGGCGATAATGATAGTAGTCCTCAAAACATGCAAATGCAAGTAACGGTTGCTAAACATGAAGTCACCAGAGACTAATTCTTTGGCTTTGCTTCTCTTTTGTGCCTTTCTATATTCTTTGGCTTTGACAAAAATATCTGGGATTTTGAAAATGTAGAAGACAAGGAAGGATATGGTTGAGAAATCCAAAGTCTAGCGGTTATTTTGTATGCCAGATTTCCCAAAAGTACTCATTCTTTGCCTTTATGTTTTTTTTTTTTTTTTTTGCAACAAACTAATGCAAAGAGCTATCTATTTTGTTTTTTTGTGATGTCCAGAGCATCTTCACTTTCTGGGGTGCCCCCTGTTGGGTTGGTGTTGCCTGGACAAATTTAAGCAACCGATTACTCCAGATGCATGTTGTTGAGGGGCATGAACTAAGTTTGATTTCCCATCCTACCAAAAACATTGACCAGATTTAGACTTAAAGAAGTGGTTCAAGCCTACTTTCAAATTCTTGCATCATAATTAAAATCCCTAAAGCTAACTATTCAAAAATATGTAATAAAAACTGCACATGACACAAAGCATTTGACCTATACCTGCAGATGAGTGTCCCCGGCAAGCACCAATATGCAGATTCGATTAACGGGAAATCATCTTCAATTGTCGATAGCAGACACGCAGTGCGAAGATTATCTAATGATCAAGAATAATATTAGACACAAAAAGTCGATAAATTATTTTAAGAGCTAATGAACCCATACTCTGAAGGATAAATTGGTTTTTTTTTAGTAACCTTGTGGAGGGTGCAGTTCCTGCGAATATGGATTGCATATATATATAAAAATAATGGCATAGCTTTTACTGGCAATACTATTAGACACAAAAAGTCAGTAAATTATTTTAAGAGCTAATGAACCCATACTCTGAAGGATAAATTGGTTTTTTTTTTAGTAACCTTGTGGAGGGTGCAGCTCCTGCGAATATGGATTGCATATATATATAATGGCATAGCTTTTACTGGCAATACAAAAGACCATATTAACTGGAATGGTGGTTCCACACTTTGACTATTCAAACTGATTAAAAAGCAAAACATGTTTTTTTAATCCACACGAATAACTATCATAAAAAGTATATAAGATGTCCCTTTAGTTCTATAGCACATAAATGAGTTATGGACAAGAGCATCAAAGCACCTACCAAATTACCCCTTAAAGTGAAAATAATCAGCACAACATATATAAGCAACATATATAGATTCACTGATGAAGGCAAAAGAGTAAGAAACAGTGAAGGGACATAGTCCCCATATATTTTCCTAACACATGTCTTGGTCGTGTCTTGCAGATAAGGAGAGCTAGAAATGTGTACCTTGAGTTAGATATGCTTGAAAGAATGATAATCCTAATTGAAGGAGCCAAAACTCCACCTGCACATGAGGAATATAAGCAACATATATAGAAATTGCACCCAAAATACTAATATGAATGTTTGAAAGTAAATAGGACATGCTTGTGGTTCTACGAAGAATATTGAAGCAAGAAGAACCTGTTCTTCACGTTAGTCCAATGGGAAAACTCCAGATGCATGTTAACCAAAGAGGAAAATGCAAGAACAACGCATATCAGTTATTTCCTATAGGTACTACAATTGAAGCAGAAGACAAAAGGAAACATATCGAAGAGTATGATATCAAGGATTCTAGATTTGAAGCTCCACTTTCAAACCAATGACAATTGAGTGACCAAAACCATAAATCTAGAATTAAACTAATCACTTATCAACCTAATCGAAGGCCAGCCATTCAAGTGTCACTGAGAATGTAATGAAACTACAACAAATTGACTCCCATTTCAATGGATAAAGTTACTAAAGACAAATCAACAAATATATTCATAACTCCCTAACGATGCCCTCATCAAACCAATCAGGCATAGAAATTATACCAACACCAAAACAACCAATCAAAACAAACGGACTCTAATTTTCAAACAGCAGAGCCCAAATGTAAGAAATCACCTAAACCCCACATCCTGCTAACCTAGGTAAGCCATCAGCCATCGCAACGGCACAAAAGTGAACATGCAACACGAACGTGAAAGGGAAAAAAGCTCTGAAAATTTTAAAAAATTAGCCTCAACCAAAATCCAACACACAAGAAAAGCACTTTGGCCAACAACCCAAAAATCACAAAACCAAAAGAACAAACCGAAATCATCTTAGCAAACTTACCAGAAACCGTAGACCGCAAAGTGAAGATCTGAAACGGAATCAGCTCTGTGGTGAACTCAAATTTTACAAATAAACCACAATTCCTGCCAACCTCCTACAAATAAACTAAGTACAGTAAGTTAGCAGAATATGCGATAGAGGTTACAGCATGGAGTAAAAATATTTAAAAATGTAAAATCATCTCAATTACCTAAAATCAAGGTATGTGATTTCGAAGAGTTTTAGGGCCGCAAATCACTTGGTATGCGATTTCTAAGGTAGAAATTTGAAGGGCTTTAGGGTTGATTGAGAGTTTCGGTAATCAATAGGCTAGGGTTTTAAACATGAGGAGTTGCAGTGGAAGTCGATTTTGAGGTCTGGTAGAGGTCGATTTAGGGTTTTGAGGTATGGATGGAGGTCGATTTAAGATTGACAGGGGGGGGGGGGGTCTCAGAGACAGTGACAAATGCGATCACCGTCTTTCACTCGCAGAGAGAGAGAGAGAGAGAGATACTTGGTGGTGGTGCCGCTGATGGAGAAGAGATGCGGTGGTGCGGTGTAGTGCTGGTGGGCCGGAGGGGTAGAGAGGGAGTGGATAAAGAGGAGAGAGAGATGAGGGTTTCTCGTGGGGTGAAGGTCTCGATGTACGTGTGACCGTATCTGTGTGAGAGCTGAGAATACGAGGAAGGACCAGATAACTTCGGGGGTGTTCCACTTACCCTTCTTTTTTAAAAAGTTTTTTTTTTTAATTTTTAAATTTAAATATAATAAAAATGAAAAATAATTTTTTGATTTTTTTTGTACCATATAAAAGATCTCAATGAAATCTATCAAATAATATCCATATTGGTAAAAAAATTATTTGCGTAAACACATAATTTTTGAATTCAAAATTACCTTCTTTTTCTAAAAAGTTCTTTTTTAAGAAACCGGAACACCACCTTCACCCCATGGCGCCACGTAGTACATTATGTAGAAAACATGAAATGACAAATCTGGACAACCCACCAAGCACAATGCCCCTGCACTTAAGGGGCAAATTTGTCCAAATTGGACCAAAATGCCAAGCGAAAATCATCCCAAACCTATTCTTTCTTTAGAAGGGGTAGGACATTCAGGCCCCGTTTGATAACGGGTTTGGGAGTTGGGATTGGAGTAATAATTCTATGGAATTATTAATACTTTGTTTGGTAACAAAAAAATGTTCGGACTATTAATCCGTTGGGATGCCGAATCCGGAGATTATGGGGTATTAGCAATACTCCGTGGGACTTGGTATTCGTAATCCGATCCCAACCCATTCTCATTACTAATCCCTTTTCATTACCAATTCCTTCTATCAATCAAATCCCATCATCTAATCCCATCTCAAACAAACATGATATTAATAATCCCATCATCTAACCCCATCCCAAATAAACATACTCATTATCAATCCCTTCTCATTAATAATCTCATCTCATTTTCAATCCCAATTCTAATCCCATCTCTTTACGAATCCCATCTATTTATCCCCGTTATCAAACGGGGCCTCAGTTTTGAATATTGTTGTTTCCTTAAACCAATTTATAACGCATGTTTTCGTGGCACTATAAGATTGTATAACATGGCGCTATACGTATTTATTTATTTTTGAAGAATGTAGTATTCCATTTTTTAATTCACACAAACTTTACATTTCAACAATATTGCAGTATATGTCATAAAGTCATGGACACCCTTGTGGATTATGCGTATCCACTGTCGGATGCGTTTGCAAGTGTGAAAATTTTGTATCACCGCCTCCGAGATTGCTGTGGGCCGGTGAGGTATTGATGAACGAGCAATAACTGCGCATGCGGTATTTTTCAACACGGACGGTTTGTTTCCCATACCCGCTACTAGCCAAGAATGGCGTCCAACCACAGCCTATACTCAGGTGTACAAGCGTGAGGTACAACAAGTATCGATAATTGTGACGACAAGTTTATACAACCAAAGTAACCCCGCCCGAGGTACGGTGATTGGACAAAGTTCCTCAAATGACAAATACCTTGCTACTTTGTGCAACATTATTTCGATACTCCCTTTCTGGAGTAACAAATATGAACACAGTGTGAGAACAGACAAGCCAGTTGAATAAGATAGGGGAGGAAACTTGGAGGGTAGGATTGTTGGACTTCATTTTGTCATTGATGAAACAATAACTAGTTGGGGGATTATATAGCACACTGAAAGCGCCATTTTTTTTTATTTTACCAGACGAAATACATGAGTAGGATTTTAGTATGTTGATGGGAAAATGGGTGAGAGGAGGCCTCCCACATAAGTGCGGCACGCAGCACCGGAGTTGAACCCTGCCAAACAAATGGGGCAATTAGGTGCTCTACCAAATGAGACACCACCTACATTCAAGCGCCATTTTAAAATGGCGCCATATCACTTTATTTTTGTACATCTTAGACCTACAAAAAGAGATGCACGTCTGAGACCTGCAGAAAGTCGTTTAATTTATAACGGCATCTCTATTGTTGCTGTACAATAACTTATACATTATTCTATAGCGCCATTTGAAATGGTACTTTTATATGTTTGTTTTCTTTAAACGACCTTCTTTATTTTACATTTCAACAATGTTACATTACACATTATAAACATAAACCACTACACCTACCAACATGTGGCCAGTGTTGGGTGGCATCGCAGTATTTCCAATACCCATCGACAAATAATCAGCCACTTCCAAGTTTCAATGTGTAATGATCAGACAACAATGGATCTGATGTACTCAATCAAACGGTCTAAGTTACAGTACGACAATCCACCTTCGCTTACTGCTTCTGTGGCCATCTTGGCCATTTGATCTGCCGATTGGATGAACTCATCTTTCCTCACAACCATCACATCTCTCACCATCTTCTCAATTACAACTCGATCACAACTATCTTTCATATCGAGTCCGATCTTTCACACCTCGCTCACAAACCTACTATTAGTCATCTGATCAGCAAAGTAAGGCCAACAAATCATCGGCACTC
>BPLS01010667.1:0-27431 GCA_019656275.1 Rhododendron kiyosumense | reverse complement strand
TCCGCGGCCATGGCTCTTTCCTGCTGCACCAAAACCTACAGAGTGTTTTGAGTAATTTTTACGTTAAGTAAAAACCACAATAGAACAAATACATGTGTTGGATTCTGTACTCTTAATCAAGATCAGGTAAAGATTCCTCTCGTCCCTCATGTGGTGCGAAATGAGACCTACCACGTTTCCATTTGACAATTCGAGCCGTTCATTTTGTAAGACCAGATATGCATAACTTCCATGCAAAGTTGATTGCACATACATGATTGAATCATATTTGATAAAAGAGAAATAGACCGTCATTGTTTGAACGTTCATTTTTCTAGTTACAACTATGCTTGTTTAGATGGATATCGATGTCCGAGTAACTTGATTATTGATATAAACAATAAGCACATCAATCCTAAAAAAAAAAACCTCGATCATCAAATAAAATGGTAATGGTAACTATTATGCATCACAAATGAGAGCATGCTTTTTACCCCTTCATGGAAAATAAGGCTAAAAAGAGGTTTGGATCGCAAGTCCAAAATTACTTTGAAAACACAAACTTAATTCGCCGATCATAAGTACTCCTATAACTTTTCTCAGAGGAGCATTAGGCACCTAATTAATATTGGAGATTTTTCAAAATAAAAGGTTGCGGGAGGTTATTTGTGAAAATGTGCGACACCTTTTCACATAGGGTATGACTTTATGTGAATAGTTATAACACCTATTAACTTTGGGTGTGACTATTAGAATGAGGTGTAATTGTTAGGAATGGATATGATACATGGAGGTGCCTCCAAGAGGCATGACCCTTCCTAATTAATTATTTTCATGAAAGGGCACCTACTAAAAGGCATGATTCTTTCTCTTGATTAATTATTTTCAAGAGACATACCCTTTCTAATATGTGTTTACAAAAAACACAACCTTTCACATAAGGGTGTCTATAAATCTATAAATAGGCCATTGGTTAAGTCATTCTATACACCAAAAAATATTCAGAAACTCTCCCTCTCTCTGTCTCATTATCTTCTGTGCCTCGTTATCTTCTGTGCTGTTATTCCGTATTCTGCAGAAACGGAATTAACAATCCTTGGTTCAGTTGATTCTCTTAGGCTCGGTATTCTGTTTGTCCTTCGTTTGTGCGGACGCAAGCAGAAGATCATTGATCGGGTTTCGTTTTATCCTTAGAACAGATTCGTTGTAACCCGGTGCACACCAATTGGTGGGGGCGAATACTGTTTTCAGAAAGCGATGTCGTAACATAACTCGAAGCGGTTTCCATCAGTTTGTTCAAGTTTCAGAAGGCTCTAGATTTTGAAGGTTCCCGTTTTTGCACCAACAATTAAGAAGTTAAACGATTCCATAATGGAGGTGGGCCCCGTATTACACAAACTGGAAATCTCCGACCGGTCAAGTTTTTTTTTTGGCCCAAATAAAAGTAAGGCCCAATCTTGTTCTTTCCTCTCTTTTCCCAAAGAAATCCTTCTGGGTTACATGAAAACACATGAAAATGGGAGTTCGTGTTTTTTTTTTATTTCCTGTGTTTTCACCAAGAAATCCTTCTGGGAAAAAGGGGTAGAGAAAGATCTGCTCTTAGTCTTATTCATATCGTCCTTCAAAATATCCTGTGCGCTTTCGCTCTCAATTCTTGTACTATACTTGCATTCTCAATCTTCTTCGTTCTCGAAAATTTAGTAGTTTTGAATATGTTTGAAAGAGAGCTCGAGCGTCTGATTGGGTTGATTTCGCTCCCACACATTATGTGAATTAGGATCTGCCACGGATGCACAAGAGCACCAAGGTTCACATCATGCATGTTTTGTTTCCAAACGCTTAACAACACCAACATGGATATGTTGATTTTGCAGCTATTTTTTGAAGTTTCAGTACAATCTCTACGGTACCACAAATATATGAATCACATCGTTTATGTAAGTCTAAAAGTGATTCATTCGCGTTCTGGGTAGCTAGAGAGAGAGAGAGCGCTTACTGTGGGGTGCACCTTCCTCTGGTGGTTGTGTAGAGAAACCCCGGCCTAGCCTCTGCTTCCATTGCCGCCGCAAACCAACAGAGAAAGAGTAGAACGAGTCGCGGGCAAGAGTAAGCTGACCTCTCCATCTCCATCTTCTTCTTGTACAGTATCTCTATCTTTCTTATCTGTTCGGAAATTTTACCCTTTCATTATCACTGCAGAGGGCCCCTGTCTGCTACTCCTATCTGGGATCTGAGATTTGAGTTTCAAACCGACAAAAAGATAGAGATGGGTTTGGTACATTGGTTCGGGGTTGGGCTTTAAAGTGTCATTTCGTGAATTGTGCAGGCTTTAACAAATCAAAACCTGTCACCATGCTCACTGTCGTCTTCTCTGAAAACAATCGCTTTTAAAGTTACTATTTGGACAAATCTGCCCTTAATTAACGACTCTCAATGTTCACTTGTACAGCCCAAGGTCTGAGGGCATTTTGGTATATTGTCAAGTCCCCACCGACGTTATACTGCAATACTGTTCAGTGTTCAGTATTGTATTCTCTCTGTACAGGCCATGAAATGCTGATGCTTCAACGGTCCCATTCTACCTCCCCAGTCCATGCCCATTTTACACATTCAAATTCCAGGGCGGATTACATCCAGTTTTGAATTCCAATTTCGACCATTTCATGGCTAGAATTGGCTAAGAAAAAATTAAACAGTCCACCACTAGCCCATTTTAAGTTTACAATAATGATTGAAACCATTTATTTATTAGAACTCGTTAAGTATCTGAAAAATAAAGTTATGTGTATGCCAATAGATTGTAGTAGTACTATGAGAACACATTTGGGCATTACGGATGATTAATGGTTAGTTAAGGATTTAAGGAACTGTTTGATTGGGAGAATTGAAAATGGGTTTGGAGTGAGGCCCCGTTTGATAACCATATAAGCCCTTGGGATTGGATTACCAATCCCATGGGACTACTAATAATGTGTTTGGTAACCAAAACCGGGTTGGGATTAGTAGTCCGTAGGACTAGGAAGCCGGGGATTAGGGGGTATTAGCAATACCCCGGGGGACTTGGTATTCATAGTCCGAACCCAAGCCCTCCTCATTACCAATTTCTTCTATCAATCCAATCCCATCATCTAATCCCATCTCAAACAAACATGATATTAATAATCCCATCATCTAATCCCATCCCAAACAAACATACTCATTATCAATCCCTTCTCATTAACAATCCCATCTCCTTACGAATCCCAATCCTAATCCCATCTCCTTACGAATCCTATCCATCTATCACTGTTATCAAACGGGGCCTGAGAGAATATATGGGGCCCACCTGCCCATTTTGCAAGTGTTTGTCCTCTAACTTCATGGGTAAACAAACAGAGAGTGAGAAATCCCTTTTTAGTGAAGTTGATTGTTTCATTTTCCCTCTACAATGGAGGTGGAGGTTTGAGCTTCACAAAAGGAGAATTTGGTTTGGACTTTATTAACTAACTTACTAACACATCGCTAACCCTCACTAATATATATAACAAAAAAAATAGAGAGTGAGATTGGATTATGGTTGAGACTAATTGGTGTTAATATTCCCTCGAATAGTTCACTATTGAACTCACGTCCCCCTAAACTTCATAATCTCGGAACTAAGCCAACCTTCGGATTATATCTTGCCACTTTGATCCACCAACACTTCTACTACTCAAAACCTTATCATTTTCTTTATCTCATCCTAACCAAACACAGTATAATATTATATATAATCTCTACCGTTTTCCGCATGGGATTAAAAAATATGTGAACCCCTAGTATTAGCTTATTCCTCATTTTTCAATCGCTCGAATCTCGAATCAAAACCTAAATTCTTTGAAAGGGTACCAAATACCTCCGGATTAAGAACAAAACAAATGTTTTGACAAACACAAATTGAACAAGCACACCAAATCCCAAATGTACACAACACTTATTCATTCACATGTAGTTGGAAAACCCTCTTCTTACATAAAGAAAATTAAAAACCCTTTTTATTCTCAACCATACTGGTAGTACGTAGCAAAAAGAACAAACCGCATCACTACTACACATAATAGTACTTGACTTCTTAAGCAACTTCTCTCCTCCCGGACCTTGATCTTGATTCCATCAGCACGGTCTCCTCCCTACTCAACTTCAACCTCCTCGCCTCGTCCCTCGAGATCTGGTACGCGTTCGCCAAGACGTCCACCGGCATGGCGCGCAGGGCCGAGGTGCGACCTGCCAGAGTGCTGAACATGGCGTTCTCGTGGGTCGTGAAGGCCACCCACTCGAACCCCTCGTTCCCGGCCTGCTTCGTCACCACGAAGTTCTGTGGGATCACGACTAGCTGTCCCTCCCGGATCCTGTCGTTGAACACTGATTGTCCTCTGTGGTCTACGATCTGCACCTGGGCTTCCCCCCTTGTTGCGTAGAGCACGGCGTGGGCGTTGATCTTCCACAGTGGTGCCATCATGGCATTCTGCACAATTCGGGTGTAACATACTTTTTACAATTTACTAGTATTTCCGAAATAATGTTGATTTAGTAACTGTCAGACTCAAGGTGTCCGGATCAACAAACGCGTATACACCTCGACTAAGCTAAAGTAACTAGTTTCATTGTCCAGTAGCAATGGTCCAATTAAAGCCGGGTAAATTCCCGTATGAAATGGCCCCACAAGAACTTTATCCGCTCTCATATTGATTGGGCATTTAGTGTGCTAAGTGTAGTGGTGACATAAATACACTATGTAAATTGAACAGTTGCAAATGATTTGTCATACCCTGTAGAGGACTCCTCTCTCTGCACTTAGTCGGAGGAAGTTGAGAATGGGTAGATTGAACCCATTGACAGTGGTGAGACGCCCGGCTCGTGGGTTGAAGATATCGGCGCGGGACGGATCGTTGATGTTCTCGTGGAGCCTGGCACTGCAGATGGTCTCTTCCAAGCCGTTGGCGCGGTACTCGCTTCCTCTTTCCTGCTGTTCTTGTTCCTCCCGACTCCTCGGCGGCCTGAGCACCTGAAGATCTCCTTCCACCCTGATGATATGGCCCCTGTTGTCATCTTGCCCCTGAAGCTTCCTCGCCGTCTCTCTGTCCACTCCGAATGCCTCCGCCAAGACCTCGGTGTCGAAGCCACTGAAAACGTTTCCGAAGTTATGTTCCTCCCGTCCCTCGCGGCGGAATTCTCTTTGTTGCTGTTGTTGTCCTTGTCCTTGTTGTCGTGGGTTTCCGGCGAGGAAGAATTTCTGCAATATCAAACGACATTTTTTTGGAAAGTGAGTACTATTCTTCCAGAATTCATTAGAATAAAAGATGATAGGATACATGAAATTTGGTCCATGAAAGAAAATGATCAGAACGGTATTGATTTCTCCAATTGCTGTATTTCTTTATGTTACCCTGGGGTTGTTGTCAAGCTGGTTTTGATTGTTGCCAAGGTCTTCCACCGTAACAACAATGAGTTCGCTGTTGCCGTCGTTATAGCACCAATGTGCAACTCCGGCGGGGATCGCAATAACATCGCCCTCTCGGAATTGGCGGATCTTCTGATGCTGGTCTCGGAATCTCTGGCCTGCTCCTTCGCGTCGTCGTCCTCCTCCTCCTTCAGATTGTTGTGATGACTGGAATGTCTCGGGGCAACCAGACATCATCACCCCTTGGAATCCCCTACCTGTATAAATACGTGGCCATGAAGAACTCAACTCTATGGTCACAGACTCACAAACATAGCCACCACAACATTGCTCTGTACACAATGTTACTATTTGAGTGACTGATATTTTTCAATAAATGGGTATGCAGCAAGAAATTGATTTTGGCGCACGCAGGCACTCCACTTTGGCACTCCACTTTGTATATGAAGCTCCACATTAAAAATGGAATACATGCATATAAAAATGGAGCGCCAAAATCAACATCCTATGCAGTATTATCAAAATATATGAGGTTAACGTGGACCTTGAACGATGTAGATGAGATGGGGGGCGTTGGTGTAGGTGGGCAAGAAAAGGCCTCTGGGCTGGATGATATGACGGCAGGCGGCGACACCGGCGCACTGGAACTGATCATCATTGTAGTCCCAGAACTCGGTCACCCCAGCTTCAGCTTGGATCCGGTGCTGCGGTTCTTGGGCATTCAGGTTATTCAGCTGGCACTCGCCTTGCTGCCGCTGCCCGCGCTGCCCCTGCTGCTCCCGTTGCTGCCGCCCGCTATAAGCGACGGAGCAGTGGAACAGAACAAGAAAACAGACGAAACCAGAGAGCAATGAGAACTTGGTCATTGCTGTGAAATGGGTTTCTGGGTTTGTGATGGGAAGCGAGGAGTGGAGAGTGTGGGGGTTTTATAGGAGAGGTAAGGGAGGTTGGGGGCTGCCACATATGGGTTTGGGGTTTTGGTGTGTTTCGAGACAGGTTTCGAGTTGCATGGGCAGTGAACCCGAAAGGGTTACACCTAGGAGGTTTGGTTTGAGCAGGTGGCTGGTTTTTTCTGTTTGAGAAGTGGCGAAATGGTTTTTTGTCATTTTGAGAAGAAGTTAAATGAGGTCTTGTTTGGATCTGTCTTTGAGTTGTATTATCAGCAATGAATCTAGACAAGATTGTAAATGAAGTGGGATCGCATTGAGGCGTTGTTTGATAAGTGAATTAGAGGGTGGGATAGGATTATTAATCCTATGAGTCTCCTAATTCTTTATTTAATTGCATAAAATGGAAGGAGATTAGTAATCCTATGAGATTGACAATTTCCTCACTAGGGAGGATTAGTAATACCTCGGGGGAAACAATCCTATCCCATGAAATTAAATTACATTGACCCAATTACCCTTGGTCATTTGGACAAATTATGCAGCTACCCTTGGGATCTCACCTGTGCACCAAAAAACTACCGGAAATTACTACTGATATAATGGGTATGATATTGGTTGTGTAAAAATTAGATTATCAATGCATCAGTCCATTTTTGAAGAGTGAGTTAAAAACATCTATTATTTTCTTATATTTTTTGTGCAATGATTTTAAAATAGTTTTTTTTTCATGTTTTGTAAATTATTTGTTTTGTTCCACTTTTTTTTTTTTTTTTGGCTTCGTGATATTTTTGGAACTTGTAAAACCCAAAAAGACAAACGGAAATGAAAAAAAAGGCATAATAGATTTAATTAGTAACTTGAATTATTTGTGTGGAACTCAAAAGTGGATTCCACAAATCCAATTGTGCGCCATTGGTACATGGTGTTGGGTAGCCATAATTGTGTTGGACTTGAATGTAGTGTAAAAATGTACATTAGTTGTATTTTCAATCCATGTTAATTGTATTTTCTTTTTTACTTCATTGAAGGCAAAAATTAAAGAAAATTATTGTTTTAATCCAATCTAATCATGTCCTAAACAAACATGGTATTAACAATTTCATTATTCTATGTTTTTTTTGGGGTAAGTATTCCATTATTTATTGCCTAAAAAACAAATTAGGTAAAATTTTGGAAATTACGCATGAACAAGGGTAATGTTGGAACATCAATCTTCCAATTCTATCCTATGCGTGGGAAACAAACGTAATATTACTAATCTCATCTCCTTACGAATCTCATCCCAATTCCATCTCCTTACTAATCCTATCTAATCCAACACATTTATCAAACAAGGCCCGAAGTTGTTGAAGATATAAGGCCATTTTCTTAAAATTCTTGTTTTTTTAAGTGCTTATTTTTTGTTTTACGAGAAAGGTCATTCCCTAACAATACATCACATTTAATTAAAAACAAGGTCCTTATTTGAATTTTTTTTTTTAAATCTAAAGGCGGCTTAAAATGAGTTGTAGTAACATTCGATGGTTTTTTGAGATAGCCATGAAGTCAAGTGGCTCGTCTATTTTGGCAACTGTCACAGTTCCAGGCTTCCAGCTATCTCCTCCGGCGACTCCTTTCTACTCATCAACAGCCTTTGGCTATTGTTCTACCTCCGACCACCAT
The DNA here is from genome assembly GCA_019656275.1 of Rhododendron kiyosumense. Classification (NCBI taxonomy): domain Eukaryota; kingdom Viridiplantae; phylum Streptophyta; class Magnoliopsida; order Ericales; family Ericaceae; genus Rhododendron; species Rhododendron kiyosumense. The sequence continues at coordinate 19,481 of BPLS01010667.1, read as the reverse complement.
TTCTAGAGCCAATGCTAAACTCTCATGTTTTGCTCTCTTACATCATTGTTTTTAGAAACTGGTGTAAAAGGACTACTTTAAATTGTTGTTATCAGCAATGAATGTTTTAAGTATATTGCGATTTCTCTCCCTTATTGTATTTTCATCTCAAATAAGGGAGCCTTTGGACATGAAAAGGTCACATCTGTTTCGGACTAGGACTATATCTTGATGACACATCCAATAGTACTCAAAATATGACAACTAAATGTACAATAATTTTACGCTCCCATAAATAAGCTCCCAAAAACTCCCCAAAAATGGACGTGGCAACTCTAGCGCTCACCTTCGTGGGGCCTGCCCATCCAACACCTGCTATTCTTTTTCTTCCACTTTAATTTCTTTTCTTGTCAGCTACGAAGCTCACTATGAAACAAAACCATTCTCTCACTAGTTCAACATCTTCTCTCACTTACGAACCTCTCTCCTTTCATAATCTCCAAGCCCAAAAGATTGTCGCCAAAGTGAACTTTGGGAACCATGCAGGGATGTTGCAATGCAATGTTGGGATTTTAGAATGACCTTTTTTAGTTTAGTGTTATGGACTTGGGGCTTTTTCAATGAGATTGTGCTTTAGTTGGAAAAAAAAACTTGATGATGTTATGTGCTACTAATTAACTGAAGTAAATGGTCTCTAAATTACTGAATTCAGCTATTCTGCAGGGCGAACTAAGAAGACAAGAATAATACCACGAGATTATACAAACAAAACAAGCATTCCGAATTCCCAAAACAACGTAGTACTCGTTTATTATTCATACATATGTAGTTAGAAAAAAACATAAGCAAATATATTACAAAAGCCATCGATAAGCTTTCTATTACTCTCTTACCATAAGAAAATACATGGCCACCTTAACAAATAAGTACATGGCCATCTAAAAACCCTTTATTTTTTAAACCATGCATACCTAGTACGTAGCAAAAAGAAAACTTCTTTTTTTGGAAAGGAAAAAAAGAAGGTTTTTTTTTTTTTTTGGAACCCCCCAACATAGTACTTAAGCGACATCCCTCCTCCCAGACCTACGTGGCTCCATCAACATCGTCTCCTCCCGGCTCATCTTCAACCTCATGGCCTCGTCCCTGGAAATCTGATATGCGTTGGCCAGAACATCCACGGGCATGGCACGCAAGGCGGAGGTGCGACCAGCGAGAGCGGTGTTCTTGGCATTCTCGTGGGTCTTCATTGCCACCCACTCGAACCCTTCGTCTCCAGCTTGTTTCGACACGACGAAGTTCTGCGGCACCACCACCATCTGTCCCTCGCGGATCCTGTCATTGAACACTGCTTGTCCCCTCTGGTCTACGATCTGCATCTGGGCTTCTCCTCTTGTTGCGTAGAGTACGCAGTGGGCATTCATCTTAAAGTGTGGTGGCATCAGAGCATTCTGTACAGTTTCCATAAAATTTAAAAAAAAAAATTAGTGAATGCTGCTAAGTATACAAAAAACAGTTACCACACAAAATGACATCACTATTTCTGTAGTAAAACATAGAAAGAGTCCAAAAAATTGCTTTTGCCCCATCTTAAAATAACCTGTCGTTGCAAACTTGTTGGTACCACGTTAGTCAAGATGTGGTTTTAAATTGAAATTTCTGTTTGTTTTCTATTTTCAAGCCATGTCTGCGAGATACGTTATTCAAGCCCAACATGCAGCTTGAAATAGCCAAATACGTCAGGCACTGATTAATTAGTTCTCACGTAAAGGTGCAAAGGGTGGATGTGAGGAATTATCACTTTCCAAGAAGTTGTCGTACCCTGTAGAGAACTCCCTTCTCTGCACTGAGACGGATGTAGTTGAGGATGGGGAGATTGAAGCTGTTGACGGTGGTGAGGCGCCCGGCTCTTGGGTTGAAGATATCAGCCCGTGATGGATCATTGATATTCTCAACAAGTCTTGCACTGCAAATGGTCTCTTCCAAGCCATTGGCACGGCGGCCGTACTCCCTCCCTCTTTCTTGTTCTTCCTGCTCCTCGCGACTCCTTGATGGCCTCAGTACTTGAAGATCACCCTTCACTTTGATGATATGGCCTCTGTTGTCATCTTGCCCCTGAAGCTTCCTCGCGGTCTCCCTGTCCACGCCAAACGCTTCTGCCAAGACCTCGGTGTCAAAACCGCTGAAAACGTTTCCGAAGTTCTGTTCCTGTCCTTGGCGATGGCGGTATGATTCTCTTTGATGCTGTTGTTGTCCTTGTCCTTGTTGTTGTGGGTTTCCAGCAAGGAAGAATTTCTGCAATGTGAAGCATAAAATTCAGCAAAATGTTAATTGCTCTTCATGATTATTTCAATTAGAAGGAATAAAACCAACCAAGTCTGTTGTTTTATATGATGTTCTCTATCTCTAAGAATCTTACCCTGGGGTTGTTGTCAAGCTGGTTTTGGTGGTTGCCAAGGTCTTCCATAATAACAACGACAAGTTCACTATCACCATCATTATAGCACCAGTGTGCCACTCCGGCAGGCAATGCAATAACATCACCTTCTCGGAAGCGGCGGATCTTCTGATGCTGATCGCGGAACCTCTGGCCTCCGCCTTCCCGTCGGCCTCCTCCTTCAGATTGTTCAGATGATTCATAGGTCTCGGGACAACCAGACATCATCACCCCTTGAATTCCCCTACCTGCATATACATAAGCATACCAAACACAACACTTTATTACCCACTGTCCCACCATGCAAAATAACACTCACGAAACCCAGTAAGAACCTGAAAAATACATTTTCAAAAAAAGTCTCAAGAACGTGCAATGGTAACACTTTTCCGCAAAAAACAAATATGGTTTTGTAGAATAACTGAAAAAAAGATATGCAGCTTACCTCGGAGAATGTAGACGAGGCTGGGGGCGTTGGTGTAAGCAGGCAAGAAAAGGCCTCTGGGCTGGATGGTATTCCGGCAAGCGGCGACGCCGGCACACTGGAACTGATCATCATTCCAGTCCCAGAACTCGGTCACCCCAGCTTCGGCTTGGATACGGTGCTGTGGTTCTTGGGCATTCAGGTTGTTGAGCTGGCAATCACCTTGCCGCCTCTGCCCGTGCTGCCCTTGCTCCCCCCGACGGCCTCCCTGCTGCCCGTAAGCAAGGGCTTCTTGCTGCCCAAAAGCAACAGAGCAAGAAAACAGAACAATACAACAAAGGGAAACACAGAGCAGGGAAGTCTTAGCCATTGTTGCAAACAGTTGCTTTTATGGGTTTTTGATGTGAAGTGGGGAGTGGAGAACGTGGGTTTTTATAGGAAAAGAGGGAGGGTTGGGGGTTGCCACATTTATTGCCAGCTTTCTCTTTGCATGGCTATTCAACCCTAGTGGCTTACACCTAAGAGGATTGGTAAGAGCAGGTGGCTTCGTTTTTCTGAGAAGTTAAAAGACATTTGTTTGTTTGTTTCTGAGGGGTTTGAGTGGGTATTCCAGTGTGGCTCAGGTGCATCATCAGTGATAGACCCAAGTTCATCAAGGCTGTCGACAAGACACTGATGAAGCTGGATCACATCAAGATTGATGAAGATGTGACAAAAATATAACACCTATGTATATCTACACTACCTGGAGGAATCCAGGAGAGCATAAATCACCTAACTTGGAACTTACAAGTGATTGCCCTTTTCTTTCTTTCTGTTTTTTAGGATTTCTGTAGTATTCCTCTTTCTTTATAGTTTATACCAGGTTTTATTCCACCACCAAGTTTTATTTCACCTATGATTCACTTAGATTCTTTATACACATAAACTTATCCAAATAAAATACGATCGTCCAACTAAGTTCTAAATGAAAATGGAATTACTTAATAATAGAGGAACTAAAAAATATGAGAAACTAGAGGGGAACTAAAAATAAGACACTTGGGCCTCAAATTGGTGTAATCGCTTGAGACTTGAGAGTAATTCAACTGAAATGAGAATGAAAGATTCACAACTTACTTCAGTAGTTCAGTTGATGCTTTTTGTTTTTTAGACCAATTGTTGCCGCAAATATGTGGTGTTTGACGAGAATGATATGGGGGATAATATTTTTAGGTAAGAAACATAATGTTGCCAACCATTTTTTTTTGGTAAATTAACCATTTTATAAAGCAAACAAACCAAAATCACTGGGAAATCCCAACTTACAGAACATCAGACCAAAGCTATCTCACTCCTAGCTACCTACGAAAGCAAAACGACGACAGAGCAGCAGTTAAGCAAATTAAGAAGGACTGAAGATTCTAGAGCTAAGACAACATGACCTAGCTAAAAGCCTATTAGCATCACAAGACTTCAATCTCCTCCATGAGCTTAAGCAAGCTCTGACTTCCTCTATAATCAGAGCCCCCAATGCAGAAGCCGAGACACTAAGACCATGAAATTGCCTCTTATTTCTCTCCCTCCAGATCCAATAGATGGAAGCAGCCATAGACAGCCTATACACCTGCTAGAGCATGAATCATTGGACCTATGAGCAATAACCCAATCCATCTCTCCATCCATCCCAGTACAAGGGCGATCAACATTGTTCTTTTGCATAAGCAAATTCTGTACTGCCCCAGAATACTAACGGGCAAAGAACAAGTGGTCAATAGTTTCACTTTCACCTCCAACTTGGCAGAGCAAACATCTTCTATCTACAGCCAAACCCAACTATGAAGTTTGTCCTTGGTGGATAGTCTCCTCAAAAAAGCAAGCCATTCTATAAAAGCCCATGGGGGAATGTGATGAGTAAACCAAACACATTTAGCCCATGAACTAAAGGGAAAACCTCTCTCAAGGCCTACCATGCTGACATCACTTAGCTCTATATACCCCAGAACTGCAAAGAATCCACCTCACAAAATCAGAGACATAGGAATCAGAAACGCCACAATTTCCCTGGTAATAGAACTTCTTGGTCTAGGCCATTGCCATTCTCCATTGTGGATGATCGATACTACCTTGGCAGACAAGGACCTGCCCACATTAAACTCCCCAGAATCCCCAAATCTCTGGTAAAGAGTACCCAAAGTATGCCAATTATCAACCCAACAAATGTGGATGAACCATCCACTATAATGTACTTAATCCAAGGTTGAGCAACATCTCTAAGTTTAAGAAGTTTTCTTATAGTCCAAGAAGCCTAATTAGGAATCTTGGCTTTCCAAACACTTGGCCTTTTTAAGACATAAGTATGAACCCATTTTATCTAGAGAGAACCATACTTTTTTTCCCCAAAGGATTTAGCTCTCATTGCCAAGAATTTTGAAAAGAAGATTTAGAACGATTGTCCAACTTAAATGCTTCAATTTCCACCAGATATACAAGGATGTCCAGCTACATTTGATAGGGTTATGAGGGTTTTGAAAGCACACAATTACAATCATGTAAGCAGAAAGGGGATAACAACATTCAATTGGCAATGACCAATGAGAGCTAATTTCCCTCAGGTAATTTGGTTAGCAACGTTTATTTTCTTTCTTAAAATTTAAAGGATTACCCCATGACCTGAAGACCAAATGGCAACCCTTCAAAACTTTCTTAGGTGAGGTTGAAGCAAGTTCAATACACGCTTGATGATCATTGATTGACCGCATACATAAACACAAAATATTGAGTGATATTTCAGGTGTCTGAGGCATGCCACATGGAGCCCCAATAACCTTCACCATTACACATTCATGTGGGTGGGCCCATACACTCATTTGTGGACTCCACATGAATGTTTGGTGATAGAGGATGTTAGGACACCACGCCAGTAACACCCAATAATTTTCCCGTAGTATGTATCAACCATGCATGTTTATTTTGTCAAATGAAACTGGTTAGACAACCGAGGCTCTATTCTATCCTTCCCCCAATAAATTAGCCAAACAACAACTCTAATCAACAAGGGTTTTTAGTTAAGCAACGTGACCCCTTTCGGAAATATAGCATCAGCTACTTGGTAAATGATCAACTATGTTACAATTTGGGGAGGAAGTTCCAATTTCCAAGTTCTTGAATTCCTAGCAGAAATCGGGTTGTGACTCTAACAAGTGATGAACAATAGGCCGTTTAGGGGCTACAACTTGAGTTGTCCAAACACATGGCTAATGCTTTGTATCTATTGGCTATTATTTTCTTTTTCTTTTTGGGGAGTGATTTTTGCAATCCCGAAATTGTTAACAGCACCCCCAAATCAACTCATAACACTTTTGGGGTGCAAAAATCAACTCTATATTGATTTTCTTCCAAGGGAGCGCAGTTAACAATTTGGGGAGTGCAAATATCACTCCCCTTCTTTTTTCACTTTCAATGAATGTTTTTTTTAGAAGTTTTGTTCAAGCCTACTGCTAATTCTTCTAGTCCTCAAGCAGTTCTCATCGACAATTTCATCACCGTACAAAGCCATAAAATCCCAAAGATACAGTGAGTCATTTCATCGAACACATAACAGGCATGGTGTTAGCTGGGAAACAGATCATCAAATATATAATAAGAGAATGATTAGATTACAAACCTAGTATTCACAGATGACAGTGTTACATGGACACCACAAAACCCAAGAAAAACACGCAGTTTCGGTGCCAATACCACTTCAACTCATCCAACATAGTTCACAACCCCAACATAGTTCACTCATCATCATTAGTCCTTCCGTGCAGTGCACAACATGAAAAAAAGATTGAATAGGGAAAACACAAATAATCCCACTTCTATCTGCAATAGGCCTTCTTCTCGATTGCACATGTTATTTCCTGAAGTTAGAGAGATTTGTTGTCTGTTGGCTCCTGCTGCTCATAAAGATCGTTGGTGAAGTGTATAAGCAATAGGCCTTCTTTCTTAACAGACCGCGATACCATTGTACTTGTGAGTACATACTTTTCACTAATTTACTAAAGTCCGAGCAGGCGAGTGAAGACATAAACTTTCAGGAAAACATTGGGACACAGCCCAGGATATTCACCTCCTTTTTTGGTAAGTCAAAGTGAAGGCATAATTCCATATTGAATGGTTCATACACTGCACTACCTAGAGGCTTGACTCTCCCTTTTCTCTTATGCATTGTCGAATACGAAAGCAGTCATTTCCATTCTAAGATCCTGAAATCTCTAGCAAAATCCAGTGCTCGCTACACTTCAAATTTGTTATTGTAGCAGATTAATAGCCATAGGTGTAGAAACACAATCAACGGATAAAGATTAATTCAAGTGACCATGAAATCCCATAGAAACATAATCGTTGTCAAACTAATAATGGATTTAGGGACTAACGAAGGAAGATAAGAAAGAGACCTGTTACAATGGCAATGGCAGTGGCAGTGAGACCAGTGCCATCAAAACCTTTACTTTCTCACCATTGCCGATGACGGGTGCAACACGATTGAAAATCTCTTAATTGTGGATGGACCGAACCCCACTTGGGATTGAGACCGCGGCGCTTGGGCAAGTGCGGGGACGAGTTGTGGGCGGCTTGGAGGTAGCGGTAGCGGGAGTGGAGGAGGGAGACGAATACGATCGTTACGTAGCGCGAGAGAAAAATATTGGGTTTGATCCAGTGTAGCCAAATCTAATTTCTTAAAAATAAATCGACACGAATCTTCTCCGATTATGAAGTAATCAGTATTCGATTAATATGATCTTCACCACTATTTATCTTCTTGACAAGATCTACAAGTTGAACAGTGTAGATCACGAAAAAATACCACAATCAGATCACAATTTACCAATTACGCTGTTGCTTAATATGAAATTGGGTTTGGGTTTGGGTTTGATTCAAGGGAGAATTTTTCATAAGTCCACTATAGCACTTTCCAAACTCATTTAGTCCATTTCTAAGTTTTATAACCCACTAAGTCCACTAATAATTTTAATGACAAAAATAACCCACCTAAAAAAGAAGAGCCTTGTTTGCCTAACACGAAAATATATTTTTTCCATTTTTTTATTTTTGTTGAAATCAAGCCACCGCCGCCGCTGCCACCACCGCTACCGCCACCGCCGCCACCACCACCGTCGCCGCCGCCATCACGCCACATATAACGTTATATGTGTAACAAAAAAACATATTTTTTCATTTTTCTCTATTTTTTTTATTGAACCCGCTACACTTAACATTTAACGTTATATATGTGAAAAATTTCTCTTTTTATTTTTTCCTATTTTTCTTGTATTGATTTTTTAGTGTTATATGAGTGATAAAAATTTATATTTTTTGTGTGACACGAAAAACACACATATAACTTTATATATTTTTTCAAAAAACACAATTTGTTCAAACCTTATATGTCTAGCCCTAAGAAAAACACACATATAACCTTATATATTTATGGGCAAAGTACGAAAAACCTCCCTAAGGTTTGGACGTTTGGCAGATAACCTCCCTGACATTAACTAATGAGCACATCACCCCCCTATGGTTTTGGAGTAAACTGCAACGGTAACTCTGTTAACGGCAAAAAGCGAAAAGACCTTGTTACCCTTGTGAAAAATAAAGCAATTTCACTTCTTTGCATGCCCAAATCAAATCAAGGGTGGCAATCCTAACCCATATTTTTTAATCAGAGACGGAACTGTATATGGGCATATGGGGGCCACGGCCCCCGCGTCGTTTTGGAGTTTATTTTTTTTTTTCAATATTAATATTAGTTTTTTTTTGGTTAACAACACCTAAATATTGTATTTTGTGTTGAATGTTATTTAGACATTTAAATGCTTTAAAAATGTGTTTGTTTTGGGTCCCAAAACTCAATTTCTTTCTTTGCACACAGTTTGTCATAAGTTTTTTTTTCAATTATTAATCTCATTTCTCTTTCGATCTTTCTCCACTCATTACTCAAAAAACCTCCTTCAAAACCTAAACCAAACAAACTATTAGATTTTTTAACCTTAAAATTTCAAAATTTTCTTGTTCATAGTTCGGCCCCCGTGTTTATGAAATCCTGGTTCCGTCCCTGTTTTTAATCCGCCCAAATCCGTCCACTTTTAACTCAATTCAACCCGCCCATATTATATAATGGGTTGAGATTAATTGAACCCATATCAACCTATATTTACATGAATTTAAATGGATTTGGAATGAGCATAATATGGGTTAGGATTAAAAAACTCATCTTTGCACAAGAGTCTCTCGCCTCCTGTACGCATCGCATCATGTATTAAATGAAACAAAAGCAAAAAGAAGCTCGGTTCTTTGCTAGAAAATGGGTTCAGTGTCTCTCCCCATTTCTAAGACCTACTGACCAACCCCTCGAGCTATAAGAACGTACAAATACAAAAAGAAAATGCATTACTTGCTTCATTTTTTAAAGCAATCTGTTTGGGCTGAATTAGCTCAATCAAATGGCAAATGATTGTGTGCGGGCGTGCCAGAAAAGAAATAACTTCACAGATGAAATTACTCTTTTCAAATTGATTTGAAATAACTAATCTCAATCAGGCAATTGTGTTATCCGTTCGATTACCTCAACTAAGAGGATTTTTCCTTAAGGTATCAACCAAATAAAAGATTGACGCTCTTCGAATCAGAAAAGATGATTGAACACAAACAAACCTGAATTTAATCAAAGGTAAATTTGTATACAAACACTCTTAAGACTCTTCTAAGAACAATACAGTAAAATAAGCACACTGAATTTAATCAAAAGTGGACTTACAAACGACTATTCTCTGGTAAGAAAAGAACTTACAAGAAGATAAGAGAACTTGAATTTAATCGAAAGCAATCTTACATGCAAATAAGCCTTCAACTTACAAAAAGATCCTACTTTAAACTAAACTAATCTAAGATAGATCTCTGAGCAATCATTTTGTATGAGTTGTCAGATGATATGAATTTTTGTGGGGGCTTCTCTCTTCACTTCACTTCTTTATTTATAGACACGGGGTCTGCCTTCGATCTCCACGTCTTCGATTGATACCCACGTTGGCCACAATAAACGGTTGAGGGGACCTTCGAACGGTTACCTTGATATTTCCAGAATTCCTTCTCCCTGCTCGCTTCGATCGTGGTGTTCATGGCCGCCTCTTGGATCGTGATTCCTATTTTCAAGCAACGTGAATTAATGCAACACGTCTGATTCCACAATGATTCCCTGTAATTGATTCTAATTTCAGTTATAAAACAGGGCAGCGAGGGCACCGTTCGATGATCGTAAAGCCTAAATCAACGATTAGATCCAATAATCTCCCAAACCAGCGTTTAATTACTCCTCAAACGACACCGGTTCACTTTAAAACGACACCGTTTGACATAAAAATGGTATCTCCCTTAATTTCCGCAATCCTCTGTAATTGGTACTCGACTGGGACAGGCTCCATACAACCGCCGTACCGTTCGGGGCCACGTGGAATTTTTTCATTGGGTGGCACTTTTTAGGATGTAAACACAATCCCTTGGCTCCTCTCCCTTTTTTGGATTTTTTTACGTTTTGTCCTTATTCAACTTTTTTCGCGTTTGTTGTTTTATAACAAGTATTTTACGATTTTTGATTCACTCCAATCAGAAAAGTAAAAAATTATATAACTTTTATCCAAATATTTTTGAAAACATCCAACTTAAAGCCCAAAAAGCCGGTTATTAGGATTTATCTTGAATATTATAAAAAAATATTAGAGAAAAAGTAAAAAAAATTACTTTTTCGATTCTCACGTTGAAACGAATTAATAGGGACAAAAAGTTTGTCACAAAACAAACAAATACAAAAAAATTTAAACGAGACCAAAAAAAAAAGTCACTTGACTTTTTAATCCAAACCTAAACGGTAGCTTCAGCGAACGCAACGAAGACCGAAACTGTACAATCGCTGCAATCATCTCCTCCCAGGAAATTCTCTGATACTGCCTCTGAATCCTCGTCAAAATTACGTTATTGTTTGGAAATGAAAAAAAAAGAGTAAAAACCTGATTTTTAAATTTTTTTAGCCACTAATTACTTCATTTTTATTCAAAAAAAAATTGAGTTTTAATCATAAAATTTTACATTTTCGAATCTCCTTATTGAGACAAATCAGAACGGCGGCGCGGGGGCAAAGGAAAAAAAAATAAAGGGGGAAAAAAAGAAGAAATTATAAAAATTATAAATGAATTTACATAGAAGAAGTAAAATATTTTACCTTAGAAGTTGGCAAGAAAGTTGGAAACCTAGTATGAAATATGAGGAGTAAACTAGGGTTGGTCTTTTATAGAGATGGGCAAAGGGCATTAAGGGAAGAACAAATATCATTTTTGGAGGGAAACACGTTTTTTAGGTCAATACTCGCAATCCAGGCGCGTGCAACACACATACTGTCAAATGGGATGGAAAACCTAACGGTTGCAGTTTACTCCAAAACCATAAGGGGGTTATGTGCTCATTAGTTAACGTCAGGGAGGTTATCTGCCAAACGTCCAAACCTCAGGGAGGTTTTCCGTACTTTGCCCTATATTTATTCATAAAACTCCAAATATATCATAATCAAGTCGGAGAGGCCGCTGCGCGGACCAAATCAATAAATGATTGATGAAAAACACAAATATAACATTATATATTTAATCAAAAAGCTTCAAATCTTTAACCCTAGAAAAAATACACATATAACCTTATGTATTTATTCAAAAACCTCCAATCAACTACAAAAGTAATTAACTAACCTTAAAACTAAAACAAATCAACTCCCCAATCAACTACAAAACCTAAACTCCAATCTCCAATACCTCCAAACAATCTGATCCAGCCGCGTACATAAACCACTTCCATGTGCCACCAAAACCTCCAGTTCTTATTCAAAGCATTCAAGACATATAACCCAAACTAAAATATTATTTACTGGATTCTAATTACAGTAGAAAGAAAATTCGCACATATCACCACAACACACTTGGTTGAGGGGATGCGGACCGTGTCAGATGCCGGCGTTCGGAGATGAAATTTTAGGACAATCCCATTCGCCAGCGGCAGAGGAGGAAGAAGGTACAAGCGGTTGGAGGTTCTCGAGCGAGGTTTCTTCGGCGACGTCGAACGGCAGCATATCAACTCTCGCTCTTGTAGTTGAAGGTGAAGGTCTTGTCTGTCCGTCAACGTCACGGAGTCTGCAAGAATCAAGGGTTGGGACTGGTGTCTACGGGGAGAGATCTTCGCCTCGATATCGTACGTTTTCCTCCGGCGGCAACAAGAGAGAGGAGACTGTGCTCCAGATTTGTTTTTGGTCCAGGGCTTCTCTTATATGACGGCTTATATAGAAGGGTGTTTTTGTCTTGGTTTAATTTTTTTTTTATAAAAAATGGACTTAAGACCTTACTAAACTATATTAGTGGACTAGAGGGGTTACAAACATTAGAGGTGGACTAACTGGGTTACAAGTTCTCTATAGTGGACCCTAGACCAATTTTTTATTGATTCAATGTAGCCAAATCTAATTTCTTAAAAATAAATTCACACAAATCATCTCCGATTATGAAGTAATCAGTATTCGATTAATATGATCTTCATCATGGTTTATCTTCCTGACAAGATCTACAAGTTGGAAAGTTCAGATTGCAAAAACATAGCGGAATGAGATCACAATTTACCATTTACTTGTTGTAGTCGTTTTAAAGAAACTTCTAATGTTTAACCTGCGAAGTTCTATTGTAACCTGGGCGACATCGAATTATTAAAACTCCAAGGTTCCAACGCGAGGTCTCAATGAAACTCGAGCGACATCGTTCTGAGTGAAGCGAGCAAGCGAGCGTAATATTTCTTTAATAACTCAAGTGTCTGGATCGATAGCAAACGTAATGTTACGAGACGAACGACATCAAATTAGAGTGCCAAATTCCCAAAGTAGTCATTTATTCATAGTCGAAACTCTTTCAAGTACAGAAAATACAAAAGCCATCGATGAAAGCTTTCTCTCTACTGGTTAACTAAAACCTTATTTGTCAACCACCGTTACATAGTAGTAGTAGTAGGAGTACTACCAAAGTAGTAGTACACAGCAAAAACTAAAATTAGCTCATCCCCCCACGGCCACATACTTAGGCAACACTACGGATCCTCCCAGCCCGCCTTGGTTCCATCAAGATAGTCTCCTCTCTGTTCATTTTCAGCCTCCTCGCCTCGTCCCGAGAAATCTGGTACGCGTTGGCCACAACATCCACCGGCATGGCACGCAGGGCTGAAGTGCGACCGGCGAGAGTGCTGAACATGGCGTTCTCGTTGGTCTTCATGGCCACCCACTCGAACCCCTCGTTTCCAGCCTGTTTCGACACCACGAAGTTCTGCGGCACCACCACCATCTGTCCCTCCCGGATCCTGTCGTTGAACACTGATTGTCCCCTGTTGTCTACTATCTGCATCTGGGCCTCTCCCCTCGTTGCGTAGAGCACGCAGTGGGCGTTTAGCCTGTAGTGTGGCGGCATGAAAGCATCCTGCACAGTTTCCACAACAAATTTCACAATATTTTAGTTTGCAATGATGTCAAAAAAAAAATTGATTTTGATGCCAAAACCACCACAATATGACTATGCAATTCGACCATGACAGTACTGAGGATGCAGTTGTGTACGAAATTGTGTTTTACAGTAACTTTTTTGTATCGAAACTTTCTGTAAGTGAATTTCAAAAATTTTGAACATAGAAATGATTCTCATACCCTATAAAGAACTCCTTTCTCAGCACTGAGTCGGAGGAAGTTAAGAATGGGGAGATTGAAGTTGTTCAAGGTGGTGAGACGCCCGGCTCTTGGGTTGAAGAAATCGGCGCGCGATGGATCGTTGATGTTCTCGACAAGTCTAGCACTGCAAATGGTCTCTTCCAAGCCATTGGCGCGGCGGCCATATTCGCGCCCTCTCTCCTCCTCCTCTTGTTCCTCCCTGCTCCTTGATGGCCTCAACACCTGAAGATCTCCTTCCACCCTGATGATGTGGCCCCTGTTGTCATCTTGCCCTTGAAGCTTCCTCGCGGTCTCCCTGTCCACTCCGAAAGCCTCTGCCAAGACCTCGGTATCGAAGCCGCTGAAAACGTTTCCGAAGTTCCGTTCCTGACGTTCCTCCCGGTGGCGGAACCTTTCTCTTTGCTGCTGCTGCTGCTGTCCTTGTCCTTGTTGTTGTGGGTTTCCGGCGAGGAAGAATTTCTACAATTTCGAACAGAAAATATTTAGGAATTTACACGAGCTCTACGCAATACATGTGGATCCCACACTACATATATATATAGTGTTGAATTAATCGTACCCTGGGGTTGTTGTCGAGCTGGTTTTGGTGGTTGCCGGTGTCTTCCATTATGACAGCGACAAGCTCGCTGTCGCCGTCGTTATAGCACCAGTGTGCCACTCCGGCAGGCAATGCGATAACGTCGCCCTCTCGGAAGCGGCGGATCTTCTGATGCTGGTCGCGGAATCTCTGGCCTCCTCCTTCCCGTCGTCCGCCTCCTTCAGATTGTTGCTGCGATGATTGGTAGGTCTCGGGACAGCCAGACATCATCACCCCTTGAATTCCCCTACCTGCATCCACAACAATTTGTTCATACTAAGGTCTAAGTAATGCATAAATTCATCCAAAATTTTGTATACCATAGAATAACACCATAAGCTAAGACTCCGTTCTTGTAAACTTTTTTGTCTAAAACTTTTTCCATTTTTTATTTTAACGTTTCATAGCTTTTTGTTGAGCTTTTTAACGTAATTTTTGGGATTTTAATCATTCCTCTCGATGAGAAGAATCATAAAAAAAGTATAAAAATAACCTTGGAGAATGTAGATGAGGGTAGGGGCATTGGTGTAGGCGGGCAAGAAAAGGCCTCTGGGCTGGATGATATTCCGGCAGGCGGCGACACCGGCGCACCGGAACTGATCATCGTCGAAGTCCCAGAACTCGGTCACCCCAGCTTCGGCCTGAAGCCGGTGCTGTGGTTCCTGGGCATTCAGGTTGTTGAGCTGGCAATCGCCTTGCCGCCTCTGCCCGCGCTGCCCTTGCTCCCCAAACGGGCTTCTTTGGCCCCCGCGGCTTCCTTGCTGCCCGTAGGCGACCGAGCAATGGAACAGAACGAGAAAACAGAGGAAAACAGAGAGCATGGAAAGCTTAGCCATTGCTATATATGAAGTGGTTAATTATGGGTTTTTGGTTTGTGAAGTGGGGAGTGGAGAGTGTGGGTTTTTATAGTTGAGGGAGGGAGGTTGTGGGTTGCCACATATGGGTTTGGTGTTTTTGTTTCGTTTTGAGCCAGCTTTCAGCTTGCATGGGTAGTGAAACCTGATGGCTTACACCTATGGGGTCTGGTCAGAGAGCAAGTGTCTTTGGGCTTCTGAGAAGTTGTTTTGAGGTTTTGTTTGGATCTGATGATGTGTTTGAGGGGGGGTATTCCTGTGTGTTTGAGCTGCATCATCTGGAATGGACCCTGAGTCCATCAAGGCTGTTGACAGGCTTATGATGAATTGGGATCACTGCTATGAGATTGATGAAGTGGTGTATGATCATTAATATAAAATTGGAGAAAAACTTATTCACGGATCTAGCTCCATGAATAAGATTTTATGTAGGTAAATCGTTGCCGTCCAAAAGTGTTTTGGACGGTCTGAATTTTAAACGAATTTTTCGGAGGAAGAGAATTAAAATCTGGATTATTGATTGCCAAAACGGATAAGTGAGATCATGCGGATGCCGTTTTTAACTTATTGTACATCCACACTTTGGAAGAATACATGATTTATCCTGACCGTAAAAGCTTTAACCAAACAGATAACATGCATAGCCTAATTAAATATAGAGTCCAATCCGATGCTCCATAGCATAGTAGGGTCAAACAATTGAAACCAGCGCATCTTGTTACAAAAACTGGGTCTTCCATTTTCTCAACTCTTTGTTCCAAAGGATTGCACTCTTCATGTTTATGCTCTGGCATGCATTGCATGCACAAATTTTGCAGCAGCGTTGAAGCGAAGTCCCATATCACCATCGCCTGGCTACCAAAGAACACTTGTACAACTGAGTATAGTGCGTGAGTTATACCCAAGACTGCAGTGTGCAACAGCCACAACCTAAAATTAATTTTGCATCAGCAAGAAAATGAAAAAAATCAAAAAGGACACGAAGAAACTCAACCCGATCATACAAAATGGTCAGTGTTTCCACAGAAACGTAAATACCAACTACACATCTAAGTAAAAACTAAACGAAACTAATTACACATAGCTGCACAACGGGAAGCGCCTAATGCCTAACGATAGTATTCCTGCAGACGAAAAGAAAGAAAAATAAATACACGGATAAAACTATTTTAATTCACTGTCTCGAGTCATAGTGGACTAGGTGCCATGTTCTTTCTTTTGGAAATCAAGCTTTTGGGTTCCACTGCTCGATTGTTTCTCCTCACTTGGGGAATCTGCCATTTCTGTTTCTCTTCGAGTCTCGAGGACGGGCAAGTCTGATCCTGCACTATGAGGAGTCTCGAGGATGGGCAAGTCTGATTCTGCACTATGAGGATTATCTGGTGGCGCACTTGCAGATGATAGAGCAGCTTCCATTTCCTCATACTTGGAAATGATTTGTTGCAGCTCTTCATTAAGATGCAGAGCCTCAAAGAGCATAACTTCATCACCAGTGGTAGTCTCCGCAACCCTTTGGACAACAGGTAGCGACTGCTTGCACTTCTCGAACATGCTAACTGTTAGATCATCCTGCAGTCACACGAGAACTTTTTCAGGTTTCCAATCACTTCATACCTATAGGTGTGCAACATTTTACATCAAAGGGGACCGTGGGTTCAGATCCAAAAAGCCCCCAGTGGCATATCTTGAAATTCTGGACATCCTGTCAGACTTGATGCTATATAGTGCTAAAAGAGAGAAAAGATTGGAGATATTTCCGATAAATTAGATATACCAGTTAGCATTCAGAGAAAAGAGAAAACATGAGGCACATGCTCACAGCTAGAGGTCTCACGAAAGAAGTGGAAATCTACTAGCGATATAATACTCATGAAAAAAGTAACAAATCTACCTTGATAGGTTTTGGTTCTGATCCAGAATTTAAAATGCTAGAAAGAATTTCAAGGCTGTTACGAGTGATTTCTAGGATCTCTTTCTTCTCCTCAATGGACTGGATGCCAAAACCATATGGAAAAGTAGCATTATCTGCACCATGCAAACCCGAATCAGGAACAGGATATCTTTCAGGAGGTGACATGGGCTGTTCATCAATATACGATTCTAAGGAATACTGCATGGGGGCCCGACTCCCATCCCCTGCTGACTGCGGTATCTCTCTAGTCTTCAAGTTCTGCCACAGTAACACAATTAAAGAGAGGATTCATCATCAGTGTCCATGTAATTTGCCAAGAGAAATCCATGTATGCTGGTACATGTCTAGTTTTGTATACACAATGAAATCAAATAAATAATCTTGCCAAACCAATCTTTTGGTAATCTAGATGCCCATAAAGGCAAAAACAGAGTACCAGGAAATAATATTAATAGACCTGCCGACACTAACCAAAACAAATCGAATAGAGATTGGCTACAGAAAGACAAACAATGCATAAATTTCAGCGTGCTCCCTTGGTGTGAGAAAGTCCTTCCTCCATCAGATGATGGTAGGATATCTATAAATAAATGAGATAGTAGATGACCAAAGTCACACAAGCCAGTTTTGAATATCATAGTCACATAGGCTATAGATAAAGAAATCATCGTACTGATTTCTACTTTATTGTACTGATTTCCTTTTGTATCCTCATGATGAATGAAATTTTTTTTGCCGATAAAAAAAATTGATAAAGAAATCATCAATGAGGGCAAGCATGATAAGAAATCTAGTCCTATACTCCATTTGGCTTCCAGATATGACAGAAGGGTACGAGTGATAAAAGACCAGATGGCGGAAAAACATCCCTAAACCATTACCTATTACATGCTATTATGCGGTCAAACTAGACAATTAGAACATGCCTTACTTATCAAATAAAACGTGGCATAAAGTGGGACGCAGAAGTAGTAGTCAACTCCCAAGTCCCGGATACCCGAAACAAACATGGCATAGATGCAGGCAACCAAAGTGCACAGACTTTTCTGTAGTCATTTGTGAAAGCTTATTTTACAAGCTAGTTCACATAAAAAGCATCATCCTCTCTCTACCGGGCAAATCTGCACTCTGTTAGATCTTGCGAGTCTGCGCCACAAACATGCAGTAAGAGATGGATTTATCCAAAAAGGCTAACGGACAAAGCCGAAGGTTAAATTTGGGTGGAGCGAGGAATTTGTTCATTTTTCACCAAATGCGCACTAGGGCAGCAGTTTACAAATGAATAATTGCATATACTGTCCGTTCTCAATTCAATATCAGATTGGCACATAACATGCATGCACTTCTAGGTTTTTCCCCTTACCTATGCTAACCCCAAACTAACTTTCCTCCTACACTTTTTACAAGGAACCTGTAGTTAGCTTTGTTCCATCCATGTCTTGGACAAAAACTATTTGGAGCTGTCTCTGGCATAATTTGATTTTCAACAGGTTACCTGTTGAGTCTTGACCTTTACTGACGTAAGCTAAAACTACAGCAAAGATCTATGTCGGAACACCAAGTAGGGTTTCTCCTGATCCAATAGCTAATATGGAACGTAACCATAACCCGAAAAACTGAAGCATGTGAGGTAGAATAAGGATTCCCTCAAGGGATAGGGAGGGCCGACAGTTGCTGACCAAATTTTAGGAGAACATATGCATGTTACTTTCACCCTACAGTTTCCTTAAACACAGCTACTAACTTTTACTAATAAGAGACCTGGGTGTATCCCACCAGCTCCTCATTTCAAAGAATTATGCCCTCCCTTACATATCATGCTCATTTACAGCTAGCATACAGATATAATCTTGAATAAGAAACCCGTGGGGTTTATATAAAAAGTTGCACTCAAACAAATTCCCAATGTGCTGAAAAGGGAATGTAGTTAAAAGTTGTATGGATTCCTCACTGCTTTTTCGGATATGTTGGTTGTAAGTCATGTTTCCTTTGCACTCGTCGGAATATTTGGATCTGTTGGCTAATTTTTGACTTTTGCTAGTTAATCGGTATTTCCCGGTCTAAGGCTTATACTTCTTACTTCCAACGTGCATGATGCATGCACATATATAGATACATAGATAGAAGATGCAATATCAGGGAGAGGAATGAAAAGGTGCATAACGGGGCAACACATATGACCTTAACCTCTGCGGACAATAGTCACAATAGGAGAGTTGAGCAATATCATCATTCTACGCACTTACTCCAGCGTAGACAACTACCAAACAATACGGCCCAAATACGTTTTTCTACACTCCCGTTGTCAATCCTCCCTCTTGCGAACTTCCCATTTTATAAATTTGAAAAACACTTTTGCGTTCGCGTTCCTGCTTTCGCACACACCTTAGGGTGTATGCTCAGTCACTCCTTCAGTAGCGTCCTGCACTCCCGCTCTCAATCCTCCCTCTCGTGTATTATTCTCGCACGTACACTTGACTTAGGATACGAGTAATTTTTTTTTATCTAACTTAGGATATGAGTAAAGAACGTATCTTTTTCG